>APFE031532746.1:258851-273351 GCA_000404065.3 Pinus taeda
CTCCTTACCTCCATCCTCTCTGATATATTTGGCAGAAATCTCTGTTTATTGTGCTTATCTTCAATATTTTTAAACTGCTTTAAACACTACAGCTAAATCAATGCGGCCATATTATCTTTTTCATGTACAGCGATGGGTTGTTTTCCTCACTCCTGAGGAGACCCGAATTATGTTTTTGTTTTTTTTTGTCTCTACATGATGAACAATACATAGCTGCAGCTATGTGTTTTGGCTTTTAAAAGCCACTGGACAGCACACACCAGGAAGAGTGACAGCACCTGAAGCGAGCCGCTTACAGACATAAAGGCAGAAATCTTTTGAAATTCAGTTTTGACAGAGCTCAGTTTGAGTAGTGATGCCACGGCATATGCAATGTAAACTTTTTATATTCTTAATAAAAAGTTTCGTTTTTTCCTTTGGAAAAAAGAAAGTATCCCTTAAGGTTTGAAACCAATGGACCTTTTGTAAGGAGTGCTTTAACAATGCACCTATTCACCATCAATCTAAAGCCCTATGGGCTTATTTAACTATAAAATTAAAAAAGGAAAATAAATAATAAATATAAAATGTAATATATTTAGTTTTTCTAAGTATTATTAAAAATATGAAATAAACAAATTTTTTATCCTAAACATAGTTTGAAAATTAATTTTAAACTCACAATCATATTTTTTTTATTGATTGAAAGCTTTCCAATAATATCAATCTTTTGGGTATATATTATTCATTTGGTTTTCTCAGCTGAACAATTTGCCTTCTTATAAAACAGACAAATTCATGAAGCGGTCAAAACAGCATAAGAAATTCTACATTCTATTCAGACCCAGAAGCTAAAAGGTATGGTCCTGAAAGTTGACCTCTCGAAAGCCTTTGACAAAGTCAACTGGCTATAAATCAGAATGCTATTAACGCACTTGGGCTTCCCATATGAATTCATAAGATGGATTATGAGCTATATCACTAATGTAACATTCAGCGTTCTCATAAATGGTGCAGCCTCTCCTTTCTTCCAGTCCGAAAGAGGCCTCAGGCAAGGATGCCCACTATCCCCACTCCTCTTCTAACTCATCATGGAAGGACTCATTCGTTTGATAAAGGAGGAACACCGAAGAGGCAGACTAAGGGGGATCCGCATCACTGAAGGATGCACATTAACACACTTGCTCTTTGTTGACGATGTGCTACTCTTCCTAAATGGGAGTATTGGCGATGTGACTGCACTTCTCAATTCCTTCACTATATTCCTAGCAGCCACTAGCATGTTGGTTAATAATGAAAAGTCCTCTATAATGGCTATAGGATGCTCACCATACAAGATTCAGTATGCCCTGAGAAGATTCCCTTATAACCTACAGCAATTGGACGAGGGACTAAAATACTTGGGATATAGATTAAAGCCACATGGTTATAAGAATGTTGATTGGATCTGGCTCATAACCAAAATGGAAAAAAGGCTAAACATCTGGTACCTCAAATATTTATCAAGAGTAGGAAGATTGATACTCATAAAAGCAGTGTTGGAAGCAGCTCCAGTATATTGGATGTCTTTAGCATGGATTCCTAAGGGAATATTGGCCAGAATAAAAAAAACTATATTGTAGATTCCTGTGGAGAGGGAAACAGCCCGGAAGGATTTTTGCCTGGTCCAATTGGGGCTCTTTGGCACTCCCAAAGAAATGGGGAGGATGGGGTATCAAAAGCCTAGGAACTTTCTCCACAGCCATGGCAGCAAAACTAGGGTGGCAGCTAGTCACATCGCATATCCTTTGGACTAAGGTGGCTACATCTAAATACATAACTCCTTTAAATCTTATGGATTGGATTCGCCAACCTCAGTGGACACAAGCTGGAAATTCAAACATATGGAAAGCAGTCCTACAAGTAATGCCCTTTATCGGGGATGGACGTACATGGAGAATAAAGTCAAGAGAAGTTGTTAGAATAAGGATCAATCCCTGGATTGGATGTGGGAACTCTCACAGACTCCCACAAGAGCTCAGAACATACCTCACTTCCAGAGGGATCTCTCACCTTAGCCATATAGCAAACAATGATTGTTCTACTTTTTTCCAACAAGCATGGAAATCTAGGAGGGCACTACAGATCCCTCAACCATGGCAACAAAACTGGAAAGAATACATGGAGGCCCTCACAGAATCCCATATCAGGATACAGGAAGGGGAGGATGATCTAATCTGGGCACATGCGAAACATGGAAAATACTCACCCAAAGTGGGATACATAACTCTTATGAACCCACTAAAACCTCCGATGTGTGAACCATGGTGGAGAAGCTTATGGAAATTAAAAGCACCCCCAGGTCTAGGCTCCTCATGTGGACCATTCTGAGACACAAAATCCCAACAGGAGAAAATTTGATCAAAACACCTTTTCATGGACGCTTTTGGTGCAGCCTTTGTAAAGCCGACAATGAATTTGTGAATCATCTCTTCCTTACTTTCCCATGCACAAAAGAGCTATGGAATACTATTCACTCACAAATACCCTCGCTCCCTCTGTGGCATGGAACAACTGTACAGGAAGCCTGGGAGGGATGGTGGTCCACTGTATCCTCTGAAAAAAATAATGACCATCCCTTCACTTACTTGTTGGGCCATCACTACACAAATCCTAGCAGACTACCAACAGATTCTAGAGGAGGAAACAAACCCCATCCCCATGCATATCATACCCGAGAGTATAAACCAATCTCACCCCTGGGAATACTTTGATGGCTCAACTCAAGACATAGGATGTGGGGTGGGAGTTGTCCTTCATCTTACAACAAATCATTATTACAAAATACAAATGGGACTAGGCAGAGGGACAAACAACTTTGCTGAGTTATCAGCAGCAAAATACACCATACATTTTTCTTTGGAAAAACAATGCAAAAACTTACAGCTATTTGGAGATTCAAAAATAGTATGCAATTGGATAAACAAAGTTACAAATTGTCATGCATTTTCTCTGAGACACATCATGGAAGAAATATACAAACTCATAAATTTATTTGACACATTTACTTGTCAACATATATACAGGGAGCGGAACACAACTGCCGATCTACTATCCAAGGAAGCCGCGCACAGGCCTATAGGAACATGGAGCATACTGGAGCAAACTAATGGAACCTTCCATCAGTATTATCATAGACCTTTTATAGAAATATCAGAATAGTCAAGCTCAATAGGAGCTGGACACAAAAGTTTTTTTTATATATTTGGTTGTCTTTATATAATATTATATAAATGTTTTTATCAAGCAGTCCTATACATGGCAATTATTTTTTGATACTCTCTACGTAGAGTAAGTACATATTTCATATTGAAAATCACAGCATAGAGAAATGTCTCCCTGGGTGGAGTACACCTCTTTCTTTTTTGAATACTCTACAAGATAGGCTTCTAGCCCATAGTACAGTATATGCCACTGGCATCTGCAAAATGTAATTTTCCTCATTAATGAAAATTATGACTTTTTACAAGGGGAAAAAATTATTCATATGGTTTATAATATTAATCATTGGGATTGGATTATGTGTTGTATCACCTCGGCCACCTTCAGTGTACTCATAAATGGCTCAGCATCACGTCTCTCCCATGCTGAGAGAGGACTTTGGCAAGGATGCCCACTCTCTTCGCTCCTCTTTTTGATTGTCATGGAAGGCCTCAACAGACTCATTGCATCTACCAAGCGGGATGGGCATATACAAGGGCTTAAAATGTCTGACAATTGCTTCCTCCCCCATCTTCTATTCATAGATGATGTGCTCATCTTCCTAAATGGAAGCATCAGGGACTCCTCTACTTTCCATGAAATTCTCATTCTCTTTGCCTTGGCTACTGGTATGGAAGAAAATCACTCAAAATCTATCATTACTCTTTCCAATGCATATCCTTAGGAAACAAGGTTCGCTCAATAGAAATTCCCTTTAAGAGACATCAACTGGAGGATGGCCTTATGTATCTGGATTTCTAGATCAAGCATCATTACTACAGGATAGCTGATTGGATCTGGCTTGTGGTTAAAATTGAAAAAACATTTACAAAATTGGAGCCACAGATTCCTATCCAGAGCTAGTCGGTTAGTCCACATAAAATCTATCTTGGAGGCTACACCAGTCTACTAGATGTCGCTGGCCTGGATTCCTAAAGGAATCCTTTCCAGAATTCAAAAGATCTGCTACAGATTCCTTTGGAATGGGTATTAAGGAAGGAAAACCATTTGCTTGGGTGGGCTGGAAGCACATTGCCCTACCTAAGAAATGGGGTGGATGATGACTAAAGGACTTATCTGTCTTTTCACGTGCTCTTGCTGCCAAGATGGGATGGATCCTACTCACATCGAAAAACCTTTAGACTGAAGTCTCCTACCATAAATATATATGGCCACATCATCTTATGAACTAGATACGTCTACCCTCTTGGCCTCGAACTGGGATATCAATGGTCTGGAAAGCAATATTACACACCTTTCCTACTATCAAAGAAGGGCTATCTTGGTGTATCAATGATGGCACTTTGGCATGTATAGGCATGGACCCATGGACGGGAGGTGGGAATATGTATCGTTTACCCCCTGACCTCATCTTGTTTCTCAATTAGTGGAATATCAAAGTAATCGCACCAGTGGTTGATTTGGAGAATAGCTCCATATTTGAATAGGCTTGGTTATCAGCGATGCAATTAGACATCCCCGATCATTGGCAGCAAGATTGGGAAGGGTATGTCAATTTCCTGACTGAATCCCATGTGCACATTAAAGAAGGCACCGATGATCTCATATGGACACCAGTTGATCGTGGATTATACTCCCCTAAATATGGTTATCCCATCCTACACTCTACGCGCAGACCAATAGCACTCCTAGACTGGTGGGGAAAGCTATGGAAACTTAAAGCATCGCCGACAAAAAAATTATTCATGTGGAATGTGCTCTGAAACAAGACCCAAACATGAGAAAATATTATGCAACGTTCTTATTACGGCCCACATTATTGTGTGCTATGTAAACAGGATGAGGAAACCAACGATCATATGTTCTTACATTGCCTGATGAATGCTCAGCTATGGATACAAGTCTTAGACATGCTCTCAAAACCTACCAGATGGCAGGGTCAATCGGTATCGGAAGCTTGGGATCACAGGAGAGCTGCGAACACCGATTCAAAATCTCACTGTCTAACTCTCCTTGTCTATTGGTCAATCTGGCTGATAAGAAATGGGATTATTTTCAAGGGGATAGAGGCTAGATGGCCTCATACAACCACGAAAATCATTGTTGCCTATCATGAAATTCCAGACGAGGATCACTCTCCTACAAATTGAATTATATCCCCTGAAATGATTAATTACACCATTCCTTAGGCATATTTCGATGGCGCAACCCAAGCACAGGGGTGTGGAGGTGGAATTTTACTCCATCTAACTGAACACCATCACTAGAAAATTCAAATGGGGTTGGGAGAAGGAACCAACAATTATGTTGAACTGATCACCCTTAGGCATCTTTTGCATTTTTCATTGGCTCACTCATGCAATAAATTACAGATTTTCGATGATTCCAAAATCATCATAAATTGGTTCAATAACATTAATACATGTCAGTCACATTCACTCAGAAAAATATTGGATGAAATACAGGTTTTCAGGGCACAATTTAACTTTGTTACCTGTCAACATATTTACAGGGAACGTAAATCGGTTGCTGACAAATTATCCAAGGAGGCTACGGCACATCCCAGAGGCCTGTGGTTGATACAGGAATAGTTTGGTGAAGAGCAATATCAATTTCTATCGTCGGCCCTACATTGATAGGGCATATCCTAGGGTGGATAGGCACTAATTTAATTTGTTTATTATTAGTTGATTATAGTATCACTATCATCGATGTCTATGTATATATTTTATTTTTTGTTACTAGACTTGTCAAGCATACCCTACGTGGTAATATATGTATAGCACTATCTCTTTTTGAATGGTCTTGACTATAACTTATTTTTTTATCACTACTTGAAGGCTTCGGCCAGCAGATATGCATATGCCAAGGGCATCTACTACATGTAATTTTTAAAATTAATGGAAAGTTATGATTTTTCCTCAAAAAAAAAAAAAAATAATATATATATATATATAATATATATATATATATATATATATATATATATATATATATAAATATATATATATATATATAATAATAAAATAAAAATGAATAAATAAATAAATCTTTGAGTTTAATATAGATACATTGGGCTTATAATCATGGTCAACATTTGTCCAACGTTACATTATAATAAACATTTTCTCAATATGAAAATCAACCATGGTCCAATGTTGCATTGTTACAAAGGTTGTCTATGTATGAAAATCAATCATGGTCTAACGTCACATTGTAGAAAATGTTGTCTCAATATGAAAATCAATCATGGGCAATCATGACTGTTTTAGGGTTTATAATATTTATCTTAGGGTTTTTATACCTTGAGTTTATAATATTGATCCCTTGAGTTTGTAATCTTTTGGGTTTTAGCATAAATCCCTTGGGTTTATTATTTCCTTGGGTATAATTTTATTTATAGGATTTTTAATATTAGTCCTTGTTAATTAAACTAAAAGATTTATATTTTTAAAAATAAAATTTATTTTAATTATTTAATATAAAACAGTATTAGTTAATTCGCTAATATAAAATAATAATACTAATGAGTTAATTTTATTTATAAACATTATTACTAAATAATAATAATAATATAATTAGTTAATTATATTTATATTAAGAATATTTATATTATATTATACTTTTTGTTTATATTATACTTTTGTTATAATATATAAAAAACACATCAACAAGAGACACCAGATTTGGTCAAAGACAAGGGAAAAACCCACTATGGGGAAAACCCTTTGAAAAAATATTCTTCTATTATATTGTCATAAAATGTTTTAGAGAGTAAAATGAGCCCAACACAAAATCTTCCCATAAAATTAACCCAAAAACATTCAGAAATATCTTCCCAACATCAATATATATCAAAGACAATGTTCCCTGTTTTCAATCAACTGCGATCAGATGTCAAAATTTATCCCTAGAGCCCAACCGCACAGAGGAAGAGTTGTGCATGTGGTTAAGACCTTCCAACTGCACCCTTGAGTCTGCTAGCTTGTGGTTATAACAGAAAATTGCCTTTGACGAGCCTGCAGTCGACAACCAAAACCCTAAAACACTTGCAAGCTTCAGACCCTATAATTTTGAACCTGTGTGAAACTCTTTCCTTGACCCAACCTCAGACTTGTGAAAACCAATCAAGGAAGAAAAGAAGAAGATGATCGTTGGTGATGTCCAAATGATCGTGAGGTCACTTGTATTTATAGGCTTCCAAGGGTGACCAATTTCTTGTTAGGGTCAACCTATTCATATGTGCACTTGTGGGATTTTTCTTCAAAAGTGCACTTTCCCTTGTCCAAATTGAGTGCTTCAATAGTCAAAATTTGTGCTCTAGAAAAGATGAATCTCATCCCATGGTTGGAATTCGTCACTGAGCTACCAAAAATTAATACTCCCTCTCAGCGAGGGAGAAATTCCCACTGTATCATGTAATTATCGCAAGTGACCAGTCATCATATCATGTACCAGCTCTACTTGACTCTATCTGCTGAAAAAATCTTGAATATAAAGAAGAAGAATCATAGGGGAGTTGTAGCTACCGCCCTTTATCCATCGAGGAGCCACTGCTGCCACCCAGAATCACTTCTAGCAGGGAGCCAATGCTATGACCCTGGAAACCTCTTCCAACGGGGAGTCAATTATACAACATGGGAAACCTCTACCAGCCGGGAGCCAATGCTACGACCCGGGAAACTCTGCCAGTGGGGAGCTCAATGATACAACCAAGGAAACCTCTAACAGCAAGGAGCCAATGCTACGAACAGAGAAACTCTGCAAGTGGGGAGCTCAATGTTACAACCTGGGAAACCTATGTCAGCCTTCCCAATATAACCCTGAAGATTCAAGTGGTAGGACACATGCATCTCTATCTTGAGCGAAATGTCACTTAACATAAATAGTAAGGATTGCGCCTAATTCAAGAAGTCATCACCCATTACCCAAATGGGTGGGAAGGACAGATGTCAACTGGGGTATACTCTGCATAGACCAAAATATGGGAGCAACATCTTCAATCCTATGGGTAACAAATAGGGCTGATACCCTATTATCTAGAGATCCTTAAACCCCAAGAGCCCTACATCTTAGTTCCTCGCCCTGGGAGCTGAGACAGGGGGGAAGAGTTAGCTCAGTGTCCTTGTTTAGCCTAGACCCTTACTCAAAACGGTCACATCAATACATGTTGCAATTTTCTCATTAGTCGAAATATGACAAAATTCGGTGAATCCATATAGACATATCTCTGTAAGTATATCTTAGACCACAATCCCTTTTACGGTTGATCATCGGAGGCCCACTACTTGGTGAGAATAGATCATAAATATATAAAATCGAAATCAAAGTCATACCTAGTAGCATTTTTCTTCTTATGATATTAAAATTCACTAAGTAACTATCAATATGGGCATAGGCTCGGGGTGATTGCTTCAAACTACTATTAAGAGACTTCCTGTCGTGTACATCAAACATTTGAGATTATTTTACACATACTTCCTCCTTGAACCTTTCAAATATATTATCCCAAACATATTTCTTCATAATTGATTCTTCAGCAATAGTATCCTTCCAAACATGTTCTCTCACTGCTCCATTATCCTATTCAAAATTATCATTGGACTTGATCATGTTAGAGGGGAATGGTCCCCTCGAATTCCTTGTATTTTGGTTCCATATCTCACTTTGATGATTGGTTTCATGGATCTTTGTAGAAGAGGTCTTCCAATGACTCTATATAGTACTCTCACTCTAGATCCCAAAGTAAAGGCATCTTTCATCGGGATCCCTTCGGCTAGGAGATGACCTTTCCATTAATAAAGGTTATTCCCATTCCTTTATCTTCCAATGCATAAATAGATATCATGTTCTTCTTTAATTCTGAAACATACATTACTTCATGAATAATAATATATTTTCCATAGTCCAAAACAAATCTAATAGTACCAAATCCCATCTTTGAATATGTAGAGTTGTCCCCAATGAATCTTCAAACTTGTCTCCCTCTCAACCAATTTTGAGAGAACTTCCTTATACCTAGTGAGGTGTCTATAAGCCCCACTATCAACCAACTAGTTATTGTACGAATCTAGAGGAGAATAACTAGAGAGGGTTGAAATAAGAATATATTCAGATTGGCTAGTAGCTATGTTACCTTCATACCTGGAGTTTCTTGACTTCTTTTAAGGATGAGGACATTCTTCACGATCATCTAGAGTGTTTCTTCTTCTTCGATCATCTCTCTCTCTTCTATCATCTCGCCTTATTTTATCATCACTTCTTATTTCATCATTGTTTCTTCTCCTATCATCATACCTAATTTCATTGTAGCTTCGATCGGACCTTGGAGAATCCTTTTTCTTCAGACAATCTATGGAAAAGTGACCATGCTTGTGGCAATTGAAACATTAAACATCCCTTAATCTTCTATAATATTCCCTTGAATCAAGAGAGGACCTTTTTGAATCATATGTTCTTCCTTTTCCCCTTATATTCTTATCTAGAGTAACAAATGCATCATGTTCTTCTTCTCCATGTTTATGAATTCTCCCTCTTGAAATCATCTTGGATTCTTCTTGAGTGATCTTTCCAACAAGTTCATCAAATGACAAAAAATTATTGTTATTGCTTGTGGCAGTAATGAAGGTTTCACAAACAGGAGGGATGCCTCTAAGAGTCCATTGACGGTGCTAAAAATTTGTCAAACAAGGGGTATCCCTGATGTGCAGTCCCAATTAGACCTCACATCATTTGGAGTAGGATCCCCATCTAAAATATCAGCCCAATTTCCATGTATTCTTATAGATTTCCCTTGGCTCTAACTGTCAGCAAGAGAGCGGAATGTGTGGTGCCTTCGAAAAAGTGAGGGTGGTGTGCCTGGTGAGTGTTCTATCATATGTGTTTCAAATTTCTTTCACTGCGAAGAGGAGGAAAAGTGAACCTCTAAGAGAGAGGTAGTAGTACCACCCTAGTAGAGACACACTTGAACAAGAAGTGTATGTACAACATCAAGCATAATAGTCCACAGAGATGTGACGGTCATTGAAACCAATATAACGAGGAAGATTTTCTAATATCTAGCAGAATATTCCACAAGGATGTGAAAGCGATAATAAAAACTACAACACATTCTCGATATGATAAGTACCAAAATAACTGAAACAGTTCAACTACTTTAGCACATATGAAAGCAAACATGAATTACAAACATTCACAGAATAGTCTTACAAATATCCATAATCCATTCATGAAGAACGTGTTGGCCCCACGGGGGATTCATTAGGGGAGTAATACCATAGCACATGCATTCATATTGGGTGATATATATTGAATAAAAAATGACATAATATATTGGGGGATATATAGAGGGTAAAGGAAATGAAACCATCGTACACCCAATAAACCCTGAAAACACAAAAGCACATGATAACCCACATGAGGAGCTGAGGGAAATTACTAGGGTAACCACTACATAAATCCATCTCACAATCTCCCCCCCATCCATCAAATTCAATTTTCACCATACTACGACTAGGAACTCTCCGTTTCGACCAACTACCTCTTTCGAGTCCTAGACATGGTGCTCCTTTCCTCTTGTAACACCACCCAAGAATTTCCACTTGCATTCAAAGTTCACCTTCACAGGACACAATACCTTGGAGCGTATGCGCGGGGTGATGTCCTGCGTATACAGATCAAATTCCTCACCACCCTTGTAATCGCCCATAACCAAACTTGTTAACATTGTGAATAGATATAACAACTCATGAATATAGATAACACCCAGGCTCTGGAAGTTTTGTTTGTCAAAATAACAACTATGGCATAATATGAATTACAATAATGGAGTGATATTCCCCTTATCGGAAGCAACTTTGTTCTTCCACCCCATCGAAAGAAAATTAAAATTAATTTAAATTTATAAGATATATAAAATTTATATTTTTTTCATTAATTTTCTTTTATTTTATATTAAAATAAATTATTATATAATTTAAAAAATCTATATATCAAATAATAATATTAATAATATATAATTTTAAAGTTAAATTTGATAATATGTAACTTTTTGAAATTGTTATGTATTAATCAATGACCATTGTAATTAATTTACCGAAATAAAGGCATAATTTCATAATCTTTTAAGTTCGGTGTGATAATTTTAAAGTTCAAAGTGATAATATAGCAGTTTTGAGATTCTTATGTATTTTAAAGACTTTTTAACCATTATGGTACCAAAATAATGGCATATTTTTTTCCTATTTTGTTTTAATAAAAAAAAGCATATCTTTTATGTGGAATTTGTTTAAAACTAGAAAATATATTAATGTATAGTTTTATAAGTTTTATGGTAAAATTGTGATGAGGCTTGTTAATGGGTAAATTATATGGACCTTAATACACTTCAAGCTTACTAAAATCAACGTTTATCATCATTCTTTACATGTTTTAATTATATTTTGCTTAATGAAGAGAGTAAAGATGAGATGCCATGTCTAGTGGTCTAATGTGAATTGATTGCATGTTTTGGAGCAAATTTTGGCTAATTAAAGTGCAAGAACTTGAATGGAGACAAGCAAGAGGGGTTCTAGGAGATAGGATCTCCCTCCTTAACTCCTCACTCACTCGAAGATTCCTCAATCAAATCTCATCAACTCTGAGTTGCAAGTAGCCAAGCCATGAAGTTCATTGGCAGTCAAGCCAGTGACAGTTGAAGACCAGTTGATCTCGAGATTGGAGCCAAGCCTCCCTAACTTTAAGGAAGTTATTGGTAACTTCATTGGTATAAATCAAGAGACCTAGAGCCTCATTAGGATTCAGATTTTTTGTTCAAGATAGCTAAGCAATTTTCGAGTTGAAGCATTGTAACCAAGCACTCTTATGTATTTCTGATTTCTTTAATGAAAATGAACAGCATTGCCTTGATCCAGCATTGAGTTGACTCAGAGGGTTGAAGCTCTTGGTTTAGGGCCCAACCCTAGCAGCAGAGGTTCCTCTTATTATATATGTATGCTTAGGTTATACTTATAGTTAGTTGCTAAACTGATTTTAGTGTTGTTAATTTGCAAGTATTGGTAGATTTAATTAGTTTGCTTCCATTTGTGGATAGTTCTAATAGTAGCATTGTAGTGATAAGATATTCCAAAAAGGCTGAAAACAAGTGGTTTCACCTCATTTCTCCCTTTCAGGGATCATGGTTTAAGGAACGCTTCTCATACAGCCCAAAAAGATAGAATTCTTGTTTTTTGTGTAATCTAGGGTTTTCTTGCTAATTAGGTCATTACCTTTCAGTTTCATAGGGTATGTTGCAATTGGTATTTTTTTATCTCTTAGGTTTTGCACTGATTTCATCTCGCTTCCATATTGGTTTCAAGAACTTCCATGCATGAACTTAGCAAGTAAATGGTGACAACTTTGTTTTCTTCTAGTTGAATAAATCTTTCTTGTTTTTGATGAATTTATGTATAAATGCCAAGAATGATGTGTATTGTTGCGGGAGTTTCTAAATTGCAGGGAGACCTCATCTCATCAACCTCATCCAAGCCATATCCACCCATGATTATCAAAAGTAACTAAGGTCTCAATTCGAATTTTTGTCTTATGAGGAAAACTTTCCATCTTCGTTGAGAAAATCCAACCATCTCAAAGCTTTGGCTTGAGTTCTAAGTAAGGGCCTACCACTCCCATGCCTTATTCCCTCCTTATTCACCTTTTCCAAGCTCCATCCCACCTTCTAGACAATTCCCTAAGCTTTCGGCCTGATCCTGTAGTAAAACAGGGGATCCTATAGGTGAACTAGTACTTCTTGTAGACATCTTGTAGGAAAACCAGTAGTAGCCTATTTTGAGCCCGAATTGAGAAAAAACATCCCTTACTTTCCCTCCATGCCATCTGAACCATTGCACTCTTTTTCCTCCCCACATGTCTCCCCTACCAAAGAACCAAGCAAGATTAGCATCTACATTTCTCAAGCAAAAAGATAAAAGGAAAAAAATTATTTTATATTTATTCTTGCACACATCAGTTAGTACTCTCTAGATCAAATTTCATGCTTAGATTAGTTAAAACCTCACATGTGTTAAAGTAGGGTTCTTTTGCAAGCAAAGTATGTTAGCAAGTAGATAGAGGATTTCATGTTATTTTGCAAGCATTTCTTTCAGTGTTTCCTTCATGCAATAGATAACATTTATTTTCTTCCAATTAGGGTAAAGTTCCCTTCTCCAAGTTGGTAGTAAGACTTCTTCTAGTCAATAGAAGGTTGGTTTGAGAAACCCTAGTGGTCTATCACCCCAGCTCAGCAGTGACAAAGAGTAGACCAATTACATCTATTTGTGTATACAACACTGTCACCTCCAAGTTTGTACAAACCTCGGGTTGATGAAGTAAAGTTGGTAACCCCAGGAGTTGCAACATTCTTGCTGCAATACTGGTGCTCATCAAATTGGGTATTGGTCAATTAGCAAAACACTATTGGATGAAAGAGTTTGTCACCTGTTAAGATCTTAATAGGTCGAAGATGAAAAATAATTTCTCTTAAATTGACCATCTTATATTCACATTTAATCTAATTTTTAAAGTATTTGTCACACTACCAATCTTCTTGAAGTTTTAAGTCACTATGGTAATCTAAGAGTTCTTCTCTCACTTCTTTTTGAACATAGAAATAAAATGTTAAAGAATTCTAATTAATAGCTTACTTTTTGTAGGTTTGATCGACCATATAGGTCTTAATATATATTAATCATCATCGTTATTATCAATTGAGCCACGCCAACCCTTAACATGGCTAAATTTTTACCCACAATTTTTAAACCGATAACTTTTTCATCACGAAATATTATATTTTTGTCATTTTTATTTATAATTGTAATTCATTTTAAATCTTTATTTTTAACTATTTTCAATTTTTATAATTTAATTTAATTGAATAACACTATAAATATAATATATTTAACTTCTTAATTCATTAATTTACTACGTAAACATCTATATTTGGTCAATTATACTATTTGCAATAACACATCTATATTTGGTCAATTATACTATTTGCAATAACTTTTAATTGTAGCTCACAAGACTTTGAATCGAGGGTGAATTAGTATATCGATAAAGTCACTCTTTATGAAAATCATTGTAAGATTATTAAGAGTATAAGGTAAATATAGTGTTATAAAAGTAATTGATAAAGTAATTGGTAAAGTGTTCTGCATCAAAAAAGAATTGAATCTGTGTATAATATTTTATATTGAGTTTGCTTGGGTTGATATTGATATTAGTGTTATGGACCTCTGACTTAGTGTTATGAACATAGGGATGAATATTATAATGTCTTTTATAT
>APFE031532746.1:273745-285288 GCA_000404065.3 Pinus taeda
GTCATATTGTTACAAAGATTGTCTCCATATGAAAATCAATCATGGTCAACCATGGTCCAACGTCGCATTATGGAAAATATTGTCTCAATATGAAAATCAATCATGGTCAACCATGTTTGTTTTAGGGTTTATAATATTTATCTAAGAGTTTGTATACCTTGATTTTATAATATTGATCCCTTGGGTTTATAATCCCTTGGGTTGCTAGTATAAATCTCTTGGGTTTATTATTTATTTGGGTTTATTTCCTTGGATATAATGTTATTTATAGGATTTTTAATATTAGTCCTTGTTAATTAAACTGAAATATAATTAATTTAAAAACAATATTTATATTTTTTTTTATTTTTTTGGCAAAAAAAGACAGATGAAAATGAAAAGAACTCAAATTATGATGATTTAGTGAATCTCATGAATGTTTATTGATGTGCGGATATTAGCAGCAACAAGGAAGAAACAACAAACTTTCAAGAAGAGCCAACCAATTTTGAAGATGAATTACATTTCAATAAAGCATGGCTTGAAACACCATAGTTTGATTGAGCTTGCATAGAAGTTGCACCAACAAAAAATAGAAACAAAGAATCAATGAATGATAAAGATGACATAGAAATTGAAACAACATTGGATACATCTGAAGAATTTTGTGGCATTCTAATACATTGGATCCTTGAATAAATCAGATAATATTATGAGCTAATGTGGAAGCAGACCATTGAATAGGGCATAGATGAATATAATGATAAAGTGCAACAACCCATTTATGAATATAATGAAGAACGTGTAAGCATTGAATATAAATCCAAGTTCTACGAACGTGATGAAGTATTGCAAATGATGAGAAGAATACGGCAATCTAGTTACAACATGTAGCTAAAGAAAATCATACCAAGGAAGAAGCTACATCACTATTTAATAGCAAGAAAGGTCAAGATGAAATTTTTAAAGTCAAATTGTAAGCCTCACAGAGACTGAGACTAGCGGGCATGTTTTTTATTTATGCTTTTCTATTATTGATAAACCATTTCTCCATTAAGGAAGAGACTTAGAATTAATGGAGAAATGTAGTGGTTTCTAAATTATTAGTAGTTTGTTGTGTTTACTGTGTCTTGTTCCATTCGTGGGTTTATTTGGTTTGTAGATTCTATTTTTTAGTAGATTGTTATAACTCCTCAACTAATTTGTAACCTTATATGTATGAGGTTCCTGGTTGATTAAATATAGAGATTTGAGTGTCAACACTCTCAAGGTTGAGTTGGTCTCACTTGAGTCCTGAATATTTCATCTTCATCTTGTCCTCTATTTTTTGTCTACATATTCTCTCACTAATAGCTATTCTCCTTATCATGAAAAAATAATATTTCTCATGGCGTAAAAATTTTCTTTATTATTGATACACATTTTCTTTAACGTCGATACATAAAATCTCTCATTGATAAACCTTTTTCCTTTACCGCTAATACACATCTTCTCTCTTGCCAATAAAAAATGTTTCTAGCAGCAACACCTCTCTTCTTTCTCATTAAAGCTTCTTCCTTTATCGCAAAGATTTACTTATCTTCTCACCAACATTTCACCCTAGAAAATTGTCATGTCGAGACTTTCATTCTTCTTTGTCGACGTGTATTTCTTGTCGGGCCTCCATGATGCTTAGCAAATTCAAAAATAGAACTTCATTAATAATTTTATGCAATGATTGAAATTTCACTTACGCTTGTAATAGCCATCAAGACACATCTATATAATATTTAACACCCAAGCCATATAACAATCCTGTAACCTTATCATACAATTCATCATGGAGGAGAAGTATCCTCCTAAATATATCACCCATTCATTTTCTCAAAATAAACATCTCAATCTACATCATACTTCAACTCTTTTAAGGACTTGATGTAGGAAAGGATATTCTTCACAATAATACTTTAGGATAAATAATTAAGAGTTTGCAATTCCTTTCCATCCACTCTCTAACAAATTCAAGTTGTTTGTTTATAAATATTACTTTCATGCAATGCATAATAGTAGTACTTCATCGATTTCATACTTTGTATATGTAAAATCCAAGGAAGAGAAAAAAAAGTCCATTCAACAATTCAAGCATTCATATAGTTGTCTCACAAAATTTGGGACTTCGGTTCAAGAATGCAAACAAGTCATCCAAGTGGTATGTCATTGACTTCAAATTGACCAACATTGTGTAGGTTTTAACCATGTACAGTTAATTGTTGCAAATATATTCTTAATAAAAATAAAAGAGATACATTGGTGTGAAAATGCACGCATTTAACATAGAGATTTTACCCTAGAAACCCAAACCAGAAAACAAGAATTTTTTCAATATATTATGTCTCTACAATGTTTCAATGCAATATAAACCCCTAATCAATCAACCTTGGATTAGAATATAATTGTAGTTTATTAACCATAATTACATTACCATGGACCACAACACTATATGTCATGAAAACTCTAACAAGCTAAAACAATGTTGAGAAAAAATACTCAATAAAAAACCTCTTGATTAAAACCTATCGATGATTTTTAACTTGGCATGCCCCTTTAGGGCCTTGCATGGAGGCTATTACCCCCTTGCGACCCCTCCACTTTGTCTATCACAATGAATCCCATGTGGGACTAGTCATGCAAAATAAAAGATATCCAACATTCCCCCACTTGTTGTTTTCTTTGCATACCAAGGTCCCTAGAATTTCTTGATCAATAATCCAAGACAATAATGCCCAATATTTCTCTACACCAATTTAACTTTTTGATGACCACATATTTTTTTAGTGAGTTTACACCACTCTTCAAGTTATCCACCTTCACCAACTACACCTTCTTATCTTTAACCATGTATCTCATAAAGTGACGTTGAACATCAATATGCATTATCTTGGAATGGTAATTTGGGTTCTTCACCAAGAATATTACACTTTCACTATCAAAATCTATCCTTACAACTTGGTGTACCAACCCAATACCTAAACACAATCTTTGTAACCATACATATTCCTTTCGTGTTTAGTGGATTTCATGTATTTAGCTTCTGTAGTGGAGACTCTCTCTACAATTTATCTCTCACTCATCCAACTAATTACCCCTCAAGATCAGTTCTCAAAGGGGAGCGAGCTCAGCGGAAGCGATTAAATAGGGTTTCAGAACTATGCAGTTATTTGTTTCTAGTGGAGGGCGCAAGAGGAGGAAGCTCGACTCCCTCCTACAAAGACGCGGTAGCTGGCAGAGGCAAAACACCGATAACCAGCAGCAAAAGTTTTGCGGATGGCAGGAACAAAGATACGGAAAAGGAAACGGAAGGCAACAAGACCAAGGAAAACAGTAGCACAAAGGACACGGAGGAAGAAGACAAGAGTCAGGGTGCAAGAGACAAAAAACAAAAGGGACCCTGCAAACCTAAAGCAGAAATTACTCCTAGAAAAATATTAAATGACCCTGCTCTGTAGGTGCACAGGGAACACATGCGAACCTACGCCATTATCTGTAAATTCATGGGACTCTGGCCCTCTAAAAAAGCTTTAAAGATGTGGATCAAGTATCACTGGAAACCCAAAGGAAGCATTGACCTACATCTTGGGTCAAAGGGATTTTTCACAATAGTGTTCTCAAACATCGAAGACAAAGACAAAATATTCGAAGGAGGACCCTACTTTTATGCAGCAGTCGGTCTTTATATGAGGCCTTGGAAGATGAACTTCGTTCCTGAGCGGGAAACCTTCACTTTAGTCCCTATTTGGGTAAGGCTCTATTCTCTGCCTCTGGATTATTAGCAAACAGAATCACTAACTGCCATTGGCAATAAATTAGGACGTTTCAAAAAACTTATGAAGCCACAAGAAGGGGAAAATATACCTCCTTCGCAAGAATATGCATGGAAATGGATCTATCAGGTGCTCTTCCGGAGGAAGTAATCTTGGAAGTTTTTGATGAAGAATGGGTGCAGGCAGTGGACTACGAGCATATCCCATTCAGATGCCGTAGATGCCATGAACATGGACATTTGTTCAAAGATTGCCCTCTTGGTAAAACAGAGAATAAAGGGAAACCTGATACAATGAAGGAGACTGATAGCTTTCAGAAAGTGATAGGTAAAGGGAAAGTGGGAAAAAAGGGGCCAAAGCAACAACACAACAAGGCGCAGAAGAACAATCAGAACAAGTTTCAAGTGCTGGAAGAGAATGAAGAAATCACGAGAGAAAACCAGTATTAGGAGAAAGGTCCTAATGAAGAAGAAAAGGAAGAAGACAACAAACATTCTCAAGATATTGGTTATCCAAAAGAGCCAATAACGATTGAAATAGAAATGGAAATGGATCAGGAAATGACCCAAAGTGAAACAGATCTGGAGGATCAGGAACTACTAGAAATACTTGATAAGGAGAACCTCGATCTAGAAGGATTCTTGATGCAGGGAACCAAGGGAGGAATAGACTCTCTACCTCAAGAAGAGTGCAATAGAATACAGCAGTTTTTTTTATGGAAAGCTCATGAAAAAGGGATGGTAAAGGTAAAAACATTCACAAGCAAGAGCACCGAGGTGTGAAAACTATGAAAGCAACTCCAGGATTAGCGACTAGAAATCCAGGAAAGAAGAGGGGCAGAAAAAAGCAAAATGAGCTCCTGATGGAGTGTGGAAAAATAATGATAGATTCGGGTAAGATGAAAGACCTAGCCAGTTACTCCTTTACAAATCTTTAATTATGAAGTCCATATCTTGGAACATCAGAGGTCTAGGTAGTAAAAGAAAGCAAAGAATACTAAGTAACAGAATGAAACTAGCAATGCCGGACATTATCTTCATTCAGGAAACAAAATGCTCTATTCAGAAATTAAAACAGATCCACAACAAATGGCTTAACATATTTGAGTTTCTAGAAGTTAAAGCAGAGAACACAGCGGGAGGTATCCTAACTCTATGGAACCCACTAAAAGTCAGCATAATAGATGCGGAGGCATTTAGGTATTACTTATCAATAATTTTTCAACTAGTTGGGTGTCAGTTACCTTCCTGGTCACTAACGTTTATGGGCCTCAAATAATAGATGAAAAACTCAGGTTTCTTGAATCCTTGGTTGATCTTAGAAGTAGACATGACAAAATTCCTTGGATCATGGGAGGAGATTTTAATATGATTAAATCTCTTTGGGAAAAAAAAAAAAAAAAAGTGGTACTAGACTACTAAGTAGAGATTCAATAGCATTCCAAAACTTCACAGAGGATATGAAATTAGTGGACTCTGAAACGCACAATGGTCATTTCACTTGGAACAATAAAAGAGGAGGGGAGGCACTGGTCGCCTCCATATTAGAAAGATTTTTGTTATCGGAGGAGCTTATGCTCACAAACAGAGAAATTACTGCTAGTGTTCTCCCCTTTGGTGACTCAGATCACTGGCTGATTCAATTAGAAATCAAGGGGATTGATTCTCCCAGGAATAGACCCTTCAGATTTGAGAATATTTGGCTCTCCCACCCAAATTTCATCAGAAATATAGGAAAATGGTGGTCCGAAGATTTGCAGATACAGGGCACTACAATGTTCCTCCTTCATAAAAGACTCAAGCACATAAAACTCAGGCTCAAAGAATGGAACAAGAAGGAGTTTGGCAACATTTTTGTGGATAAAAAATCAGTGGAAATCAAACTCCAAGAACTCAATCAAGCACTGATTGCGGATGGTTTTGATAAAGTCAAAAGTGAACAAGTTGATAAATACCATCATGAATGGGAGACATTATGCAAACAAGAGGAAATCTTTTGGAAACAAAAGTCTCGAGTTCAGTGGCTCAAAGAAGGTGAACGTAATACCATATTTTTCCATAGATCCACCATGGCCAATAGAGCTCACAATAGAATCTCTTCGATACTTAATGAAAATGGAGAGCTTCAGACCTCTCATAAGGGTATCGAAACAGTGTTGGTGCAGCACTTCAGAGGCATCACTGAGGAAAATAATCTAAACAGAGAGCAATATATCAAGGAAATTACAAAAAATATCCCTAAGTTGGTGTCTAGAGAGGACAATTTTAACTTGAATAAACCAGTAACTGAAGATGAGGTAAGTGAAGTTATTAAAGACATGCAGAATAGAAAAGCTCCTGGACCAAATGGTTTCAATGTAGACTTTTTCAAGGCATGCTGGAACATTGTCAAACAGGATATTCTAAATGTGGTAGAGGATTCCAGAAGGAACAA
Organism: Pinus taeda; assembly: GCA_000404065.3. Taxonomy (NCBI): domain Eukaryota; kingdom Viridiplantae; phylum Streptophyta; class Pinopsida; order Pinales; family Pinaceae; genus Pinus; species Pinus taeda. The sequence continues at coordinate 279,958 of APFE031532746.1, forward strand.
GACTATTCTGAGAGCCCTCAATACCTCCTTCATCTCCCTAATTCCCAAACAGGATTCAGCCCTGACTGCTGATAAGTTCAGACCCATTGCTTTATGCAATGTGGTTTATAAAATTATATCTAAGGTGTTGGCTTGTAGACTCAAACCTGTACTCCCTTCTTTAATTTTAGGAGAACAATCTGGTTATGTGTAAGGAAGATAGATCCTAAACAACATTATTCAAGTTCATGAAGTAGTTCACACGCTTACCAGCAAGAAACAGGGTGGTATGATCATGCAATTAGACATTGCCAAAGCGTATGACAAGGTGAACTAGATCTATGTCAAGAAGGTCTTTTGTGTGTTTGGGTTCAATCACAACTGGATCAGATGGGTTATGGCTCTGGTTACTTCTTCTAGCTTTTCAATTTTAGTGAATGGTTCGCCCTCGGGAATCTTCACTCCTTCTATAGGTCTAAGACAGGGAGACCCTCTCTCTCCCTTTCTCTTCATCATCATGATGGAAGGTCTGGGCAGATCCATTAAACAGGCCAAGGCTGTGGGAATAATGAAAGGCCTTCAGTTAACGAATAATGGTCAATCAATGACTCACCGACAATTTTTGGACAACACTATGCTGCAAGGTATTCCTACAGTCAAAGAAGCCTTAGCTTACAAAAAAATCCTACTTTATTTTGCCTTGGCGTCAAGTATGGAAGTCAATCTCTCCAAATCTAAAATATTTTTCTTTAATACTAACATTGCCATTCAGAGAAATATCTCCAGAATTTTGGGCTTCCAGAGGGATTCCCTACCTTCAAAATATTTGGGAATTCCCCTCACAGCTAAGCCGTTGCACAAAAGTATTTGGGAACCGGTGCTTAACAAGATGCAAGACAAAGTTAAAATATGGACTATCAGATCGTTGAACCTTGTTGGCAGGTTAATTCTGGTCAAGGCCGTTCTGCAAAATATCCCTGTGTTCTTTTTATCAGCCCTCCCATCACCCAAAGGAGTGTTAGAGCAATTCATCAATATTCATAGAGATTTCCTTTGGGGAAAAGAGGAAACAAGGAAGAAATGGGCTCTGGTTTCTTGGGAAAAAATCTGCAAACCCAAGAGTCATGGGGGCCTAGGCTTAGATGATCTGGAGATTCTAAGTAAAGTTTTAGGAGCCAAGCTCTGGTGGAGATGGGTTAAAGAACCTGAAGCTCATTAGGCCATGACCTAGAAAGAAAAATATGCAAGCTCCTAGCAAAAAAAATATATTATAAGAATGTTGGGGAACATAAAAGGCTCCTACATCTGGAATAAAGCCTGGGAAAATAGAAGCCTAGTTCAAAACAACAGTTTCTAGGAGATCATAGAAGGAGATCTAGCTCTCTTCTGGGAAGATAAATGGCAACAAGAACCAATGCTATTAAAAGAGGATTTTATGAGCCTCAAGCAAGAAACTGACTCCCAAGGATTAATCAAAGTTAAAGATTTCTAGAATCTTCCTCGCGACACTAGAAAATGTAGAAACTAGAGAATCATAGACTGCAGAGATGACAGTCCTATAAAAACAAAAACAGAGGCACTCATGGGCATTTTAAACCAAAGGAAAATCTTGGTATCAGAGGGACAAGATCAGTTAAGATGGGGCCTCAATAAAGAAGGCACCTTTAATCTTAGGGAAGCAAAGAGGATAATCTTGAATCTCGATTCCTGCGTTCCGCACAATTCCTGGCAACAACTTTGGAGACATCAAGGGTGGACGAAGATCAAGCTATTCATGTGGTTAGTCCATCACAAGAAAATCTTAACTTGGGACAATATCAGAAAAAGGGGAGTTATTGGGCCCTCTAGATGTTAGTTATGTGAAGCCCAAGAGGAAACAATGGAACACATTCTCAACAGCTGCACATTCACCACCTGGTTATGGGATTCCGTTGCCACTATTTTCCAACAGACATACAGAGACAAAGACAATATTATTAACACCCTAAACAAGTGAAGAAGGAACTTCTCAGAAAATGAGCTCCTTAATTTGGCCTGGGCCTTCACACCAAGCTTCATTATCTGGAATGTTTGGAAAGAAAGGAATAAAAGAATTTTCAAGGGTGAACAAACTATCCCTCTTCATCTATTGGACCTGATCCTAAAGCAAATTAAGGAGACAGTTAGCACCACTGTCCGCAATTATCCCAAGAGTCCTCCTACTAATTATGAATTGAAAACACTCATACAATTGGGTTTACATGAGCTCATTCCCCAAGAACGGTACAGAAAGGAAAAAGATAAGGAAACCGAGAAGAATTTCTGGCATCCTCCACCGAAAGGGTATCTAAAATGCAATATTGATGGTGCTTCAAAAGGAAACCCTGGAACAGCAGGTTATGGAGGTGTTTTAAGAGATGAAGATGGAAACATCATCTTTGTTTTCCACTACCATTTAGGGCTTTCCACCAACAATATGGCTGAATTAATGGCTTTGGAACATTGTTTAGAGCTTCTGAAACTGACACATAGTTCTAATGTAATTGTTGAAGCAGATTCAAAGATCTCTATTAATGCGGTCAAGAGAATCAGTTGTGGAACAGTGCTAGAGAAGGTCTCAAAACATTGGAGACTAATTCAAGTGTATCAGAGAATTCAAAATCATCTTCTGAGTCTTCGAACTGTTAGTTTTAATCATGTTCGAAGAAAAGCCAATAAGTTCGCGGATTTTCTGGCCAATCAAGGTGTGATAAATTCAAAGTGTAGAACTGAGCTAACATGGCAGGAGGCACCTCAGAGAAGTTTTAAAGCTCTCTGCAATGAACAAGTGGCGGAGGATAGAGAGATTTTCAATTACTAGGCCAGAGTAAATGGTACGGAATGAAGGTTTCGAAGCATGTTTATTTTCGGTACTTTAGTGGGTTCCTGGGTGAAGAGCATGCTCAAACCGGTCACTCTTCACTGGGGTGTGAGATGCCCTTTCTCCTTACTTCTTCGATTTGGAGCACTGAGTCCTTTTCCCAGTCAGCGACAGTCTCGGAAACCTATTCTGAGGTGTTCTTCCGCGAACAAAATGGTTGGTTCTTTCGGACGACAGCCAGTTTCTTTCATTTCGCTTATGGGGGAGAAAACCAGACACATAGTGGTTTCTGGTTGCTCGCTGGGCTTCAGGGTGAAAAGTGGTATAGGGATTGTGGGAGCGATTCCACTGGGCTCCTAACGCATGGCAAGGGATGGTCAGAAATACCACCTCCTATTGTGCCCTATCTTTCATTCAGATAGGCATTGAGATTTTGTTCCATGACGTCCGATTTCGCTGTTGGAATCTACGGTCAGGTTTGAGGGTGCAGCTTTGTGGGGCCTACAATTCTTTCACTCCTTTCGAAACCTTGTGTTTCCTTTTTCCGGTCTTTCTTTTCGCAACCTGCGTGGTTTTCCGTTGATCGCGGCTCGCTCAAGTGGTAAGTGGTTTCTGCTTTTTGGGAGCGATCCCACTCAGGTGGTGCCACGTGGAATTGGGGTCGGGAGGATTACCACCGTGATCGCATGCTAACTTCCGCGTAAGTTGGTAGGTGCGATATCCTGCTCCACCGTCAGATCTCTTTAAGGTGTTTCAACGGTGTGGATTGACCGGTCGTTGGCGGGTTGTTTTCTCCTGCAGCTTGGGTCTTTTTCCATCTGATGGTTTGGACATGTCCCACGGTTGAGTTTTTTTAGTGGACGTGCTTGTCATTCGGTGACGGTGTTATTCGGGGGATCCGAGGTTCTTCTCTAGGGCTTCAAAACCCATTTCTTCACTTTCGAGCGAGTTTCTGGCCATTTCTGATGCTTTTTTAGGGATTATTCTCGGTCCTTCTCCTTTCTCTTCCTTCCTTCTTTAGAGGTTTGTTCTTTGTTTAGATAGGGACGATGTAAAGTTGTTTTGCAGTGTTCCTTTTTTCTCAGAGTCTAAGAATTTTGTACTACTCACTGTACTTTATTTGTAATTGATGAATAGAAGGTCTGACTCTTGCATTAGCAAAAAAAAATTACCCCTCAAGATAGGTTAAACACATACCCACTTGTATATCTTCTATGATCTATATCTCTATCATAGTCTAAATTAACAAACCCATGTATGTCCAACACTCTTTCAAATCCTAATATTTCTTGGTAGCACAATCCATAACCAATAGTGCCATCCAAATACTTGAAAACTGTGTATTGTTTCCCAAGGCTCCTTCCCTAGTTTTGATATATACATGCTCAAAAATCCCATTACAATTGCATTGTTTAATCTAGTAAAAAACATTGTATATATCAAACTTCCAACTGCACTACCAAACATAACATAGATATGTCTTCTTCCTCATCATATACCTTGAGATAATGATCTACACACGACATTACACCCACACGAATATACACCTTATTTGGTTTACATCCCTACATATTAAACTTCAGCGATATTGTTTCAACATATGCCTATGATTTAACTAAAATTTTGTATTTGCTTGATATCTTTTAATTTCCATGCCCAAAATTAAATTTCCAAAACCAATATCCTTCATGTCAAACTTGGAGGATAATTAATTTTTCACATCCTAGACAAATTTCTTGTCATTTTCAATCTACAACATATCATCCATGTAAAAGAACAAATAAATAAAATTATCACAAACTAATTTGAAATATATACAAGGATCCACTTTTCTCCTTGTGAACCCAACTCATAATATGTAAGTATCATTTTTTTGATACTACATCATTGGTTATTGCTTTAACCCATACATGGACTTTTTTGCCCTGCACACCAACTCTTTATTTTCCTTCACTACAAATCCCTCTCGCCACTTCATGTAGATTTATTCTTCAAAATATTCATGCAAAGAATTTTGTCTTCATGTCCATCTGTTATATTTCAAAATTGAAAGCAATAGCAATAGAAAATAATAAATAAATAAAAATTAAATTAACTTGGTAATAAGAAAAAAAATATCATCAAAGTCAATTCCCTCTACTTGAGAATAATTATTTTTCTATTTTCCTCCTACATTCAATTTCTTTGCAAATTTCCATTTCCTGCCAATGGGATTTCTTCCAGCTGATAACTCCATTAGATCCCAAGCTTCATCCTTGTCCAAGGCTGCCATTTTTTCAACCATGGAATTTTTCTAGAGTTTGCAATCCTTTGAATCCATTTTCTCCCTAATAGTTATAAGATCATCATAAATAATAAACAAATGAAAATTGGAATGTAAATCAAGTGGATCATACCTATCTGGCTTCCTTATTTACCAAAACAAACACCTCAATACCGGACTAGAGGTTCTTCTTCTTCTTATTCATATTCTTCTATCGAGCCTGATTGTTAAAGAGTGCAACTAGCGACGG
>APFE031532746.1:285695-308443 GCA_000404065.3 Pinus taeda
ATAATAACAATCATAAATAATGAATAATTAACTAATAATGAGTGTTGAAGGGTCATGTCTCCAAGGACATGACCATTTGTGAATGAGTACATTCCTAGGTATGTAATTGGGACCCTTAGGTGTCATCAAATCAATCTCATATCTTCTTGTAAGTATTATTGATGTTCCAAATCAATATCATATCTTCTTGTACATATTATTGGGCTTATAATACATTGAAGTAATTGTTGCAAGCATATAACATACCATAAAAATTATCATGGTATCATATCTTTGGTGGAGAAAGGCCTCAATTGAGTGTTAAAATTTTGGGGTTGTTACAATCTTTACATACAACATATTTAATTTTTACTCCTACCCAAATCATGCAAATAACTACATAAATTTTGGTGGATAGTAATTCCTCGTAAATATGTCTAATTACCGAAATATAAAGAATGCAAAGAATCCATAAATTATGGTGGGCAATAATTCTGGTAAATATGTCTACTTATTGAAATATAAAGAATAACCAATTCCATAAATTATGGTGGGTAGTAATTACTAGTAAATATGTCTAACTAACAAAATATAAAGTATGTATTTTCTAATAGTAATTTTTGTTTGAACGCTCTTGAAGACTATAATGTCAATATGGAATAAGGCATAATTGAATGTAGAAATTTCTTGTAGATTCAAACTGAATGTCAATATGGAATAAGGCATAATTGAATGTAGAAATTTCTTGTAGATTCAAACTGCTAATTGTAATATGCTAAAACAATTGACTTGAATCTACTCTACTCATCGGCGGAAACAATTAGTCGATCGAGAAATCATGAAGCATACAAGAGAAAGAATTCAATCAGCACATTACATAATAATTTTCTAGGGAAAGCCATAGCTAAAAACCCCTCATATATGTATATTGCATTAATCAAAAAATATGAAAAGATTACAATGATTTTCTCAAGCCCAAGCAACCTTTGCATTATCTCTATCTATCTCACTACTTCCTAAGCAATCCTTGGATGAATACAATATTATTTTCTCAACCATGATCTCAACCTGCATAAGTATCTTCTATCCTCTACACAACCGGCTTCATTTGGCCAATACTTAGCCAAATTCCTAGCCTTCCAACCTCCTACTTCCTTGCTCTCATAATATCCATGCACAAAATGATGCTTCCTGATGCTTGGTCTCATCAACTCGTGCTCACCAAAATAATGGTTAAAATTATGCCTTCATTCCTCCTTTTAAAGGCAATTCAAATGGTTAAAATTAGTGAGTTTCCTAATTAAGGAATGATTTATTTTAGGCCTTCTTTTGACTGCATGCACCATCTGTTTAATTTAGATGATTTTAAAACTGATCATACACTTCCCCTGAACTCTAATCTCAACAAGATCTTTCTTTGATCTAACATGCATGAGTTAGTTATGAGTGAGTATTTAGTTTACTGCTTGATCACTGCAAGGAGCACCCTCCTAATGCAGGTTACACCCCATTGTTTGACAAACAACACTACATTGTACGTCAGGTAACCCCACACTCGACTGCAGGGTGCACCCCACTACTGCAGGTTACACCCCACTACTGCATGTTACACCCCATCGCTGGACCTCCCACTAATTCCTCCATCAGTTGGAACTAATTTGACTGACTTTAACTCAGTTAGACTGAATTAAATAATTACAACTCAAAATAAACTCAGCTAGTGCTCCTGATTGTAAGAGACACTCTACATGACTCTAGTTAAACCCGCAACTCGAATTAAATAGATTAACTAAGTCAAATTAACTTAGTTAACTATTATAAGTTTTCATGAGATGTGGAGCTACAATTTAATTCAAGGACAAATTAAATTAGGATTTTTCTTGATCCTATTTTTAACATTTCTTCTTGTTATTCTCAACACTCCCTCTCAACAAGAAATTAATTCAACTCTATCCTAAACTAGTACCTTTGGAATGTTCTGCATGCAAAACTTGTCATTTTTGTTGTTGCTACTGCAACATCTGCAACCAAAAATCATCCAAACAAAATAAATTGAATCAATTGTGTCTCCAATTGTCTATTGCGAAAATCATGTTGTTGTTGACTCTGCTACTAAACTTCCTACTCTGCTTTCAACACTGCTTTGCACTCCTCAGTATTTGAATGACACTGATCCTCCTGGTACTGAATATTGTGGGCCCTCATAGCAAGGTAATGATCCATGAGGCAAAAAAACACCTCAATGGACGATGCCAAAATTTCTGTAACTCTTGGGACTATTTCTTCAAATTGCCCCACCTCACACCAAGAGGTTTAACTGCATGCAAGGCAAACTCTGATCTACTCATATTGTTGTTGCTACTACTCTGTTATTGCTTCTGCACTATTGTTGCACCTATTGCAATAATGATTATGTTCTCCCCATATCCTAAGGTGCTAGCTTCCATAGGGTTGCTCCCTCTGAAACTAGACTCCCTTTGAGTCTCGATCTCCCTATGGGAAATCCCTATGCTCCCTCCTGACAACTTGCACTATCCTCCTGCACTGGAAACTAGACTTCAAAGCTCTACGCTGGGAATCTCCTAGCTAGAATTGCACCTGCATACTGCAGCTAGGCAATTTACATTTCCTGTGTCTGCAAGGATAACTTTGAATTCTTCTCTTTTATCATGATTTCAACTCCAATACCATGTAGAAATTTCTACAAATCTAGCTCTGATACCATGTATAAATTCATTGTAGATTCAAACTGCTAATTGTAATATGCTAAAACAATTGACTTGAATATACTCTACTCATCAGCGGAAACAATTAATCGATCAAGAAATCATGAAGCATACAAGAGAAAGAATTGAATCAACACATTACACAATAATTTTCTAGGGAAAGCCACGACTAAAAAGCCCTTCTATTTGTATATTGCATTAATCATAAAATATGAGAAGATTACAATGCTTTGCTCAAGCTCGAGCAACCTTTGGACTATCTCTATCTATCTCACTTCTTCCTAGGCAATACTTGGATGAATAAAATATGCTCTGCTCAACCTTGAGCTCAACTTGCAAAAGTATTTTCTATCCTCTACCTAATTGACTATCTTTCACCAATACTTAGCTAAATTCCTAGCCTTCTAAGCTCCTACTTCCTTTCTCTCACAAGCTCCACATAAAAACTTGTGCTTCCTATTTCTTGGGCTCACCAACTCATGCTCACCAAAACAATGATTAGACTTGCCTTCGTTCCTCCTTTTAAAGGAAATTCGAATGGTTAAAATTAGTGAGTTTTCTAATTAAGGAATGATTTACTTTAGGCCTTCTTCTTATTGCATGCACCATATATTTAATTTAGATGATTTTACAATTGATAATACATGGTCCCTCAACTCCATTCTCAACTGGGTCTTTCTCTGATCTGACATGTGTGAGTTAATTATGATTGAATCTTCTATTTATTGGTTGATAATTGTAGGCAACACCCCACTACTGTAGGTTACATCCCATTGTTCGATAGGCAACACTACATTGTACATCAAGTAGCACCACACTCAATTTTCAAGTTACACCCCACTACTGCAGCTTACACCCTACTACTGGACCTCCCACTAATTCCTCCATTAGTTGGAACTATTTTAACTGAATTTAACTCAATTAAACTGAATTAAATAATTACAACTCAAAATAAACTCAACTGGTGCTCCTAATTGTAGGAGACACTCTACATGTCTCTAGTTAGATCCTCAACTCTAATTAACTAAGCTAACTAAGTCAAATTAACATAGTTAACTATTACAAGTTGTCATAAGATGTGGAGATACAATTTAATTCAAGGACAAATTAAATTAGGCTTTTTCTTGATGCTAATTTTAAGATTTCTTGTTGTTATTTTCAACATTGAAAGTCTATGATTAAAGGATATGTCTTTTGAAGTATTTTTTCTCAAATAAGATTGGTTAAGACCCTCTTTCATAAACCTTAATAGGCACTGGCAATAAAGAGGTGACACGATTGAATAGCTTTCAACTTGACATATTACTTGGTTCCTAGCTTGATAAAGGTTTCCATGTACTATGCCAGATAGATCGTTCTTGCGGACAAGAACGATCTCCCTAGATTCATAGACAAATCTAGAAACAAAAAAACAAGTAACTGCAAACTTTCCATAGTATATAACTGAAATATGATGTATGAAATGTGCAAGAAGCTCTTACCTTTCTACAAAGTTATTGTAGGTGTCCCTTGATGCTTTCAAAAGCCCTTCCTTGCCACTTTAAAGGAATATATGCATAGATAGAACCAGATAAGGAATAAAAGCATAACATAAATAAATATTGAAACACAAAGTGAATGGAAATTCCAACATAGCATATATCATAGCATTAATTCAATCCTCAATTATAAACTATGCAAAATATCAAGGAGTTTTGTAATGGGCATCATAACAAGTGAAAATAGGAAAGAAACAATTGCTTGTATTAATATTGAATAAGAAGGAGAGCTTAAACCTTAGCCTCCTCCCAATAGTCTCCAAACCTCTCTTTAGGTGACAAGCTTCCTACCCTAATTCGACAGCATAAGTTTACATTTCAAAGTCCCCTAAACCCTTTGATCTGTGTTGAATTTATAGGCCAAGAGAGGAGGTTTGAGATCCTCTTCTCAAGGGATGATATCCATAAAGAGAGGGATTAGGGTTCAGAAAAGAGAGAGTTTGATTCATGGACAAAGGGATGAGACCCAAGTAACGTGGGCTTGATGCCTTTAGTTGAGAAATATTCCCCCAACAAAGCTTCTAGAAATTTATTTTTATGTTTACCCGTGTTAATATATTTGCGCACTTTTTAGTAGAAAACATACGTAGGATTGTGCATGCCACAATGGCAAAAACTGCGCTTGTACAGGGAAGGACTAGGAAAATTGTGCAAGTTCTTAAAAATAGGTTTTTAAGAAATTTAATACAAGATTCTTATTGCCTTTGGGATTGTTTTGCTTCCAACATTGTAGGGGAATTATTTGGAACACTTCATCGGATAGTGAGAGATGTGTATTGGCTATCATTTTCCTAATGGTGACAAAATGATGTGTAACAGATTGCCCCCTAAAGTGAAAAGTCAGAAAATTTGTTTTAGGATTGAAGCACTTTACCATGCAGAAGTTCATATTAGATACCAATTAGTTGGAAACCTGAAACAAATAAGCAAGGATTACAATACAATATCTTCATATAATCATCATCGCTGAGTTAGGAATTCCCATACTCATAATATAAGTATCTTAAAGAACAAGTACAGAAATGTGAAAAGATCCATGTCAGAAGTAGACACAGTGTGGACGCAACCATCAAATATGGATCTATATTTAGAGTCATGAATATTTAAAACTCCACGTAGCCTAGATGGATGAAACTAGATCGAGGGTCTTGGTCTCCATATATATTGATCCATAGTATGAATCTGACCGTGTGATTCAATGTCTCGAAGTCAAACATGGTAGAAACCACCTAATTATCGATCAATGATGTGAATCGTTAACAGGTGTGAGAGAAACCACCAATAATGACAATGGATCTCAAGGTAATTTAGTACAATATAAGAAGTGTGAGTAGATGTGTTGAATTTTAACACTAATAGAACCATCTCATTGAAGGTCAATGATGAGAACTTGTCATCAAAATTGAGAAACTTGCCACTTAGGCATGCAGGATCTAAGGTACTAAAGGAGGTTTCTAGATCAACTTCCTAGATAATGAGCTGAAGTCGATAGGAAGTGATCCATCGCAAGAGGACCTACGACACGAAACTCATGTCAAGGTTTGAAGAAAAAAGTTGGAGTAATCCAGGACTAACTCAGGGATGGCCAACGTGATTGAAGGCTATGATTTATAAGGAAATTTTGACTGAGGTTGGACTTCTCTTGAACATATCGGTGATACAACAATTTGACTTGACAAATTAAAAAGAAGCAGTTGCTTGTATTAATATTGAATAAGAAGGAGAGATTAAACCTTAGCCTTCATGTTGCAAACATCCTCCCAATAGTCTTCAAAACTTCCTTTAGGTGACAAGCTTCCAACCCTAATTCGATAGCATAATTTTACATTCCAAGGTCCCCCTCACCCTCTATTCTTTGTTGAATTTATAGGCCAAGAGAAGGAGGTTTGAGATCCTCTTTTCGAGGGATGATATCGATAAAGAGATGGATTAGGATTCAACAAAGAGAGGGATTTGATCCATGAACAATGGGATGAGGCCCAAGTAAGAAGGGGCTCGAGGCATTCAGTTGAGAAATATTCCCCTAATAAAGCTTCTATAAATTGTTTTTTTATTTTTACCCACATTAAGAGATTTGCGCACTTTTTAGTGGAAAACATAGTATAGGATTGTACAGGCCATAATGGTCAAAACTGCGCTTGCGCAGGTAATCACTAGGAAAACTATACAAGTGCTTGAAAATAGGTTTTAAGCAATGTAATCTAGGATTCTTGTTTACTTTGGGATCTTTTTGCTTCCAACATTGTAGGGTAATGCTTTGGAACACTTCATTACTAGTGAGAGATATGGATTGGCAGACATTTGTGTGATGGTGACAAAATAATGTGTAACAGATTGCCCCCTAAAGTGCAAAGTCAAAAAAGGTGTTTGAAGACTGAAGCACTTTACCATGCAGAAGTTTGGATTAGAGACTAACTGGTTGGAGACCTTAAACAAACAATCAAGGATTACAATACAATATCTTCATATCATCATCATCACTAAGTTAGGCATTCCCATACTCAAAATATAAGTATCTTAAAGAAAAAGTACATAAAAACAAAGATCCATGTAAAAAGTAGACACAATGTGGATGTAGCCATCAAATATGGATCTATATTTATAATTATGAATATTTAAAACTCCACGCAGTTTGGATGGATGAAACTAGATCCAGGGTCTTGGTCTCCATCTATATCGATCCATAGTACGAATTTGACCATGTGAGTCAATGTCTCGAAGTCAAACATGGTAGAAACCACCTGATTATTAGTCAATGATGTGAATCTTTAATAGGTGTGAGAGAAGCCACCAATAATGAAAATGGGTCTCAAGGTACTTCAGTACAATCTATGAAGTATGAGTAGATGTGTTGAAGTCGAACACTCATAGAACCATCCAATAGAATTTCAATGGTGAGAACCAATCGTCGAAAGTGAGAAACCTGTCATCGAGACATGCATGATCTAAGGTACTAAAGGAGATTTCTATATTAACTTCCTAGATAACGAGCTAAAGTCGATAGGAAGTGATATGTTGCGAGAGGACCTACAACAGTGAACTTGTCGATTTTTCAAGAACAAATATGGAGTAATCCAGGACTAACTCAGGGATGGTCAACATGATTTAAGTCTATCATTTGTAAGGTAATTTTGACTGAGGTTAGACTTCTCTTGAACATATCGGTGACACAACATTTTGACTTTGCAGTATTTGGCTCAAAAAATAAGATCAAGAACCAATTTGAATACTTTCAATTAGGTATGATCAGTTGAGAGGCAAATTGATTTCCCAACCCAAACACAAATTATGATGGAGTATCATGTTCAAGAGCGACATACCACCTTTTTACAATACACACAAATGTTTATTTCCCATTTTCCTTGCCATTACTGACAAGTACCTCTTTATTTTTATGCAATCTTGAGGAGGATAACATATGATTCTCAGTAAGCTCATCCTTCATATCAGTCCTTCGAAGTATTTTTAACGAACTCTAGGAAGGAGTGGTTCAGTCTCATCATGATTGACGAGTCATGCATAGTTTACTTTTTACAAGTCTAGCAAAGGGTAACTCGATGTCATTTTCATATTTTAAGAGTTTGAAAATATAAAAAAGGAAACTCATATAGTTCTTTCAATGTAAAGTTTTAATGAGCCCAGAGAAAGTAAAGCTTGATATTTTTCATATTTAGGGACTCAGGAGAAAAACATAACTAAACTCCAAAAATTCCTTTATTGTAAATTTAGTCTCTTAAACCCGTAAAAGGGTAAAATGATGTAGGAGAGAACTCTTTTAACCATGATTAGTTAAAGTATACCTCTTTCGTAAATAGTGTACTTGGTCTGTAAAAGGGGTAAACTTATACTAGGTAGACATTTTATCATTTACTTTTACGAGTTTGAAAGAAACAAGTGTACTTGGAAAAAAATTTCATGTTTTAAGAGTCATAAAATATTCAAAAACAAATTTAGAAACAAACAAACAAGTAATTGCAAACTTTCCTTAGTCTATAACTAAAATATGATGTATGAAATGTGAAAGAACCTCTTACCTTTCTACGAAATGCTTGTAGATGTCCCTTTATGTTTTCAAAATCCCTTCCTTGTTACTTCAAAAGAAGATCTACATAGACAGAACCAGACAAGGAAGAAAGAAATAACATATATAAAGATTGAAACACAAAGTGAATGGAAATTGCAACATAGCATATATCATAGCATTAATCCAATCCTCAATTATAAACTATGCCAATATCATGTTTTGCAATGAGCATAATAACAAGCACAAATAGGAAAGAAGCAGTTTCTTGTATTAATCTTGAATAAGAATGAGAGATTAAACCTTAACCTTGATTTTCAAACCTCCTCCCAATAGTCTCCAAATATCCCATCACACTTGATACCAAGCATGCGATCAGCGAAAAATCTAGCTCAAACTGCGAGGCTAAGGCCTCTCCCGTTGCAGATCCAGCAGCTTGCTTATTTTTCTTCTTCTACGGACAATTCGTGGCATAGTGTCCGTGCTGGTGACAGTGAAAGCACTTCACCTTGGACATGTCCTGCTTCTTGCCTTTCGCACCAGAATGAGAAGCTTTCTTGTTCTTCCCCTTCTTTTCTTTGGCAGCCAAAGCGCAATTTTCTTCATTAGGTGCCTTTAATGAAGATGTTGGGTTGTGTTATATTCTTTCCACGACTAACCTACGTAGTGAACTGGGGGTTAGACGGGGGGCAAAGCCCCCCCTTCGTTGCGCCGATTGCACAGTGGGGGGGTCATAGGGGGGGCGGCAAGCCCCCTTGTCTAGGGGGTTTGAGGGGGCAGGTAGCCCCCCTCTACGGGGTCTGGGGCAGCGCCCCGGGAAATTTTTTTTTGGACCCTATATTAGGTTGGGCGAACCTAGCTATGGTTTTTCGATCCATGGTTTTGGACGCGATGGTTTTTGGTCCATGGTATTAGATGCTTCGGCATGTATAAATATGTATTGTAACATTGAAAGGAACATAATGAAAAATCAAGCTGGTAGTCCCGGTTTTGGGATCCAGTGGGAAATCTCTGTGTATATGTGTTTTATGTGTTATGCTCTCACATTTTCATTTTTCCTGTGATTTAGAATTCGTATGCAGGTATTTTCTATACGGGGTTAAAACCTACAGAAGATCTGTCCCTGGTATTCCGCCTGATCTCCTCTTGCACAAGATCTGACCAAAGTCTCTCCCATCCTGGCAATTCCTCCCAACCATTGACAGAGTCCTGATAGGAATGCCAACTCTTCAGAAGACTAAGTAGAGCCAATCTCACCAAGTCCTCATCATCGACAATCACCCCCACACTTCCCATCTCATCCCGACATTGGGTGAACTTCGTGAGATACTTGGGCATACTGTTGCCTTTCTCACACTTTATGTTTCTGAGTTTATCCTTGAGCGCCAACTTCCTCTAGTCGCTCTTGCTTTGGAATAGATCTGTCAATGCTTTCCACATTAAGTATGGAGAAGCCTTTCCATGGAGGTTGGACACAATGTGATCCCTCACGCCCTCCAACAGAATCCTTCGACACTTTGTTGTCTTCTTTTGCCAATCCGTGACTTGAGAAGCATCAATAGGTTTTGGGACATCCGCATCTATGAACTCCTTCAACCCATTATCATCTAACACCGCCTCCATCCTATCCTTCCATGCAATATAGTTCGAGCTGCCCTCAAGGGCATACTCCAATCATAATCCGTTGAAAGACATTTCAACTTTGACACCAAGAAAACACTGCTGCAAATTCGAATTCCACCAACTCAAAACTCAACCGCTTTGATCTAAAATTCGTGAAGAACAAAGTATTTCTCATACAGAGATCGACTGTATGGGCATTCACCAGATATCTCACCTTCCAAAAGAAGGATGAATCCAGAGGCTACCTGGCCCAATTACAGACTCTGCCTGAAGAAATAAAATGTAAACACTTTCTGAATAATAGATCTGATGATCAACTTCGCTTTGATATCCTGCAGAAATATCTTCTACAAATCAACCAAATCCGATACCATGTAGAAAATTCGTGAATAATATGACACTTATTCACATAGATTATCCTGATTATACACTATTTTCATAATCATGCATAATACATAACCTCCTCTACGTTGATCATAAATTTAGTAGTATTCAGAAACATACACATGCGCACATTGAAGCATCAATCACACATATCAACACAGTATGTACCCAGGGAAAACATAGAGCTGAAAACCCCACAACTATCTATATATTATATTGATTGAGATCATGTAACAATACATAGTACAATACTCCTCGCAAGTACTCAGTACTATCTCCACCTGTTACACACAATACAGCACAGATCTGAATCAATTACTGGCTCAAATCACCTCCGCTGCTTGCCTGCCTCCACTGCGCAATCTTGCATAGAGAATGAATGAGAATGGCTAAACCAAACTCGTATTTCCCTTGTCTAACACTACGCAATCCTCATTGGCAACTCAATCCCACTGATTGTGCAAATCACATGCACAACTATAGTCACAACTGACAGTTGTCTTGCCCTTTCACTCACCTCTAACACTTGTCTCCACTGAACTGTCCATGCACTGAGTTAACTGATGTATTCTTCAGTTTCTTTATGAGTTAATAATTAGTGAATTAATTAATAACTAATTCCCACCACTCATCACTTAGTCTATTGATCAGTTAGACTAAATACAACTAGTTCAACTAAGTCAAACTAAACACAACTCCATCAACTCCTGATCCAACTCCACAGAACTCAATCACTGAAGTTCTAACTGAAGTCCTCCATGCAATAGCTCAAGTTAACCCATAGGAACCACGTATTTCCTTCTGGCAGCTTCATGTGCCACATCTGTAGCTCGAATTGAAGTGCTCCAAGAGAATAAGATAATGTTTATAGTCCAAATATTATTAAGAGCTAATAATATTGGATTGTTCTATTTTTAGCTTGGCAGTCTAAAAATAGACTCTGCCCATGTGTCTAAAAATAGAAGTCCATCTATTTTTACCAACTTGACCAATCATCCACAAATAGCATCCTGCAACTCATAGACCATGATCCATATGTCTAAAAATAGACTTTGCGCCAAAAATAGCCTGCGGGCCCACTTAGTGAAGGTGACTTCTTTCCACTAAGCTCCATCATCTTGTTGCATTATCAACAGATTAAGATAATGACAACGCTAAACAATCAAAACTCAAGCAATATCTTGACCAAGACATGTCAATACATGATAGGCATTTCATCAAACATATGGTAAACATGGAAGCTACAAGTCATGAATGCATATCTGGCCATAAACTCCTGAACTTCATTTGAGAATCACCAAGAAGGCTCAACGCCCTCTTTAGCTAGCTGCAACAACACTTGTTAACCTATGCATTCATCAACCATTCAATAACTTACCAAATCATGAATATGAACAATACTTAGAACACATCATAGAACCATGCATTCAACTAGCTTATAATCGGAATAGAAACCATGAAAAATCATCCATAAAATCCACATAATAACCAGTACAAGTGCTCATAGATCACATTAAGAAAATAACTCATATTAAAATAACGAAATGTTGAACCAAATCTCTCTTTCAGCCAATCGAACCCGAGCCATATTCCAAGCATGGATGTGGGATCGTATGGGTTAAACCAAAAGAAAACCAACCAGGGCTTCCAGAGGCCAAACCACCTCAACTCTCAACCATAGTGATTTCACCAAATTGGTCCAGAAATCATTAACATCAACCAAATCGGTCTCTTCTGGAGCTATCCAGGGCTCCAGGGATTCTATCTCAACCCATAACCTCCAAGGACCCAAGTTGTTACAAGGCTCTAGAGAACTACCATCTCAACCCACAACCTCCAAGATCCCAAGTTGTTCAAGGATGCCATAGAATCTATCCCAACCCACATCCATAAGGAACCTAAGAACCAATCAGAAAATCCAAATGGGGAACCCACTACATCATGGTTATCCAGGAAATGGCAAGGCAAGGTCGAAACCACTATCAATCCAAGAAAATACCATGCTAATGACAACAACATAATCGAAGAACCACATGAATGTACCATGCATCCAAAGCTCATCAAGGAAATCACACATGCAACCTATTACATGCAATGTCCACCAGTTGTAGTTGTTGATCCAACCTTCTTTTCCACTCCTCACTAATTCCTTGCTTGTCCTTTGCTTGCTTTCTCCAAATCAAAGTGAATGCTAGAGTGCTCCAAGAATTCTTTAAGTGTGCAAGAGTGTATGAGAGAGAATGAACTAGAGTTGAATCTCAAAACTGTAAAAAAGATATCAATTATTTCTTTGAAGCCTTTTTATCATTGATCTCTCTTTTTATTTCATTTTCCTTCATTTTTCCTCTGGTTTCCCTGCATGTAAATTTATGACTTTTCACCTTTATTTTCTCATATTTTCCTTTATTTAACATTATCAAATGCCATTTATTGCCTCTCTACCTTTGCCAATTTCCATAGCCATTAATAAACCATAGGTGATGGCTACTATAATGTATGCCAATCATTCAACTTGGAATACGTGTCCCATGACCTTGGTCTTATTTTATTTACATCCAAAATCAACCAAGGGTTGTTACATCGTTTCAATTCACAATTCTTTGTTTTCTTCGCAAACACTAGTTGTTAACATTACTCGTGTGAAAATTGTTACACATGTCAGTGTAAATAATTAACAATCAAAGATAAGAAAGCCAACTTTTATGGTATGTAATGGGAAAAAAATTCAAATTCCAAAAGCATCTTGTCCATTTACTTTTTTACTTTGCTCTTGCTTCAAGATCATTGATATGAGTGTCAAAAGAAACAAAAACTTATGATATACAATAATAGACATTGTCTATTGAGGCAGAAAAATTTCCCCACGCGATAAAAAATCATCGCAATTCGACATTTTTTTTTTCAATAAAAATCCAAAAGCATGAGTGTTTGAATCCTGCTTTTTCATAGTGGAAATGGATTTCGCATCATCGAAAACCCTGCCAGAAAAATTTCCCTCACTGCCAAAAATCACTGCAATCCGACATTTTTCATTTTTTCAATAAAAAGTTGGAAATACAAGTGTTTGAATCCTATTGTTTTATAGTAGAAGTGGGTTCAACATCATCAAAAACCCCATCAGAACCCAAGATCACGAAAGTTGACAACCATAACTTGGAGTTACAAAAAATTATGTCACTTTGTAGCATGAATGTGTCGGATTTTCCATCGTTTTTTCCAGTCAAATTTCAAGTCTCGTAAAACTATCAATAATAGTTTTAAATAGAAAAGTGTGCAAGGACATTCACAAATAAATATTATGCCAGCACATATTCAACTATCTTCTATGACGAATTGACTTTGCACTTGTCCCTAGTACTATGGAAAACCAAACCAAATTTTTTCTATGAATGACTTGACACACTTATTTCTTACAAATATTGACATGCAATTTTGATGTAGTGGGGACCTTATTCTGCACAAACGGATTTAATTGTAAACTCTTTGATTTTGCGGATGCGAAAATAATTTAATTACTGGAAACAAAAAATTTAATTTGTAATGTAGCATGCACAATTGTAAAAAACAATTTGTAAACTAGAAATAATGAATATTTTATGGATTAAATATTTACTATTGTTATGCAATATTAAATTAATTGTCTTTTTAACCAATGCCAGCAAGTATTGTTTTCCGGGAGAACATATGTGCGCAACAAAGATGGGAAACATTGATATCTTGTGTGCATCCATATATTGAATAAAGTTGTGCACACATATATACTAGATAAATTGAATGTTGAAAGCACTAATATTTACTTGCAGCAGTGTTTTATGTTAATAAGATAACATACATCGAAACAATAACAAATCCGAAAAAATAAATAAATAAATAAATAATTATATATATATATTATATAATTATAATAAAAATAAATTAAAAATTAAAATTAAATAAAAATTAAAAAAATTAAATTAAATAAATTATAAATAAAATAAATTAAATTAAATTAAAATAAATAAATAAAATTGTGAAAAAAAAAAAAAAAATCGATAAAATATTTCATAACATGTTTCAAATGCAAAATAGTAAACGATAATGATTTTTAAACAAACGAATCATCAAACATTTGAAATCACTACTATAGTAACGAAAAATGTTGTTTAACATTAGAATTCATTCGAAACAAAAAAACTAGCGACTTCGACTAAACTACACAAGTCAAGGAACAAAAACTAACTCTATGAACATCTACATACATTACGCTAATTAATTAGCCATCATTTACAATGTATCCAAACCCTACATAAGTACCTTCATTATAAGTTTTGCACAAGCAAAAGCTCCTATCAGTGTTATGTTTACAAATTTGTTAAAAAACTAATGTTTCCAATCTTCAAAGGTTAACCTCTAATAATATACTCTTGCTATGAAATTTAATAACGCACGTACGAAACATATTCCTTGCTTCGCACACCCATTCTACCGCAATTGTTACTATTACCTGTGTCAAAACTGCTACACATGAAATGCTCAATAATTAGCAATGGAACATACTAAAGCTAATCACAATCACGTGCATTTACTCTGCACTTTTCCACTAATTTAATATCACAGTTATATGTGTCGTAAGAAACATGGATTTACCATATAAAATAAGTTCAAACTGGTTGTGATCGTGATTATTAGCTAAGCAACTTTCAAATGTGAATAGAAAAATGGCAAAGGTTAATCGATTTAAAAGCTTGCAGTATTATAGAGCTTCTATATTTCTACAGTACTGCTATCATCCACGATTCAACAAAATCTCCATTGAGACACCATTGAATTTGCAACCTCAACTTCGAAGATGACAGTTTATGTAAGGCAACAAAAGTTCGGACAATACTCTAATCTTTTAAACACAATTCTTAAAGAGAAAATGTTATACGATATGTTATTCAAAATACGTAAACAATTAGAAAAGGCTCCTATCAATACCAACAAATAACTTCTTTCCTTTCTCCGCCAATGATTTCAAAATGCTTGTCGACTCGTTTCCCTATAAATCACCATTGATTACGTTTTTGTGTCTGACATATGTCACGAAATTTTTGTATCAGAGATAAAGCTGACATAAATATCTTTCTATATTTCCAATGTTTGTCTTAGTATCTATTATTATTATTAATTCACAAATGTAACGATTGGAATGAAGTGATTTATTTGTTTGTATCACTGCAAATGGCATTTTCCCCTCACTATACTAGCTATTTCAAATGCTTGGAGACTCGTTTCCCTATAAATCACCACCTGCTACTTGTTTGCCTCTGAAACACATTACAAAGATAAGGTTGTCATCCATATTTTTTAACATCCCGATGTCTGTCCTATGATTAATAAAAGACATTTTTGTGGGTAAATAGTAGTCCTCTAAGCATTCAATTCATTGACTACGCTCATGCCCATGTATTCATTCAATGTACCCATGCATAGATGGAATGAGAAAACCACAAAAACATTAAAACACTAAATCTAGAAACATGGTTTTCAAAGCACTGAAATATTAATACTAACATCTACTTTCAACATAACAAAAATGCATATGTGAGGGATTGGAGAGCAAATCCATTGTGTGGAAGAAGCTCTCAAGCTTTCATTGTATGAACCTTTGCACTCCGCACAATCTAATAATAATAAAATAACCATTGGTCTTGTACCAGAGTGTGAACAAATATATGAAATATAGAAACATGATTTTCAAAGCATTAAAATATTAATACTAACGTATACTCTCAAAATAATACAAATGCATATGTACTCTCAAGCTTTCATTATGCAAACCTCAGCACTTCGCATAATCTATTAATAATAAAATAACCATTGGTCTTGTGTTGGAGTGCGACGAAGCTTTCAAATTTTCATTGTGCCAACCTCCGCTCTCCACACAATCTACTAATATAGGATAGATGCAATGTAAGAAAGATTGTATGTCAACATTTTTAATGTTGGCTATATTATAACTACTACTACTACTAATAATAATAATAACTTTAAAAAAAAAACACACAATCTTCCATGTTCTCTTTGGTCCTTCTTAGTGCAATACAGTTTTAAGCAGAGTGATAATAAAAAAAGAATTTAATTTAAAACAAAAAAAAAATTATATTAGATTTTTTTTTTTTATTATAAATAGAAGGAAAATCATAATACTTATGGGTCAATACCCATGACATTCTGTAATGTTATGGATCTAAAATTTTAATTATTCTTTTAACAATAACATGCCTTATCAATAACCACATGGCAAAAGCCATAAACTTATTCACAATCAAAATATTTTATAAAATTATTTTTATTTTAGTTAAATTTTAATGACCGTGTAAATAAACTAAAACAAGGTTTTAATTATTTTTTGAGAATATATCTCAGACCCTCCATCCTCACAACTATTAAAAATATTCCCATAGAGATTAAATCGAGGTTTTAATAAAATTAAAAATGAGAATACTTTTATATATACATATGTGAAATTTATATAATATAAATAATCTTATAAAGAACTATGATAGATGAACCTTAACCAAGGATCCAAGCTAAGAGACAACGCAAATTGACTAACAATGATAGAGGAAAGATAGTGCATGATTCTTTTAAGTTTTTTATTATTGTATTTTATTTGACATGATTGATTCAAAATACAAGTTTAATATTTTACAACCAATTATGTTTTTTTAGTTTAGATACTTTCTTAAATACAATACAATGGAATTGGATTTAAGAGAGGGGGAGGGAGATAGAGGTGGGAAAGAGGGGGGGGGAAGAGATGGAGAGAAGGGGTGAGAGAGAGATGGATTTGAAGGGGGAAAGAGAGGGAGGGAAGAACAAAGACATTAAGAGATAGAGGTGGAAAAAGAGAGGGAGTGACAAAGGAGAGATGAAGATGGAATGGGGGAGAGAGGAGACGAGAGAAGAGAGAGAAAATGAGAGAATAGGGATAGGGAAAGAAGGAGAATATAGAGAGAGGGATTCATAGATATAGAGGGGGAAGAGAGGGATAAAGATACTGGAAGAGTTGGAGGGTGGAGAGAGAGTGTGGGTGTGTGATAGGAAGGAGAGACAAAGGGAGTGGGAGAGAAAGAGAGAGAAAGGAAGAGAGAGAGGGAGAGAGATATGGAGTTGGAGGGGGTGAGAGGAGGGAATAAGAAAGATATAGAGAGAGAAAGGTGGAGAGGGAGATGGAGTGACAAGAGATAGATGGAGAGACAATGAGAGAGAGAGAAGAGAGAGAGGGAGGGAGAGAAGGGAAAGAGAGAGAGAGACAGGAAGAGGGAGGGAGAGAGAGAGAAATAGATATTGGGGGTAA
This sequence comes from Pinus taeda, assembly GCA_000404065.3. NCBI lineage: Eukaryota > Viridiplantae > Streptophyta > Pinopsida > Pinales > Pinaceae > Pinus > Pinus taeda. The sequence continues at coordinate 303,291 of APFE031532746.1, forward strand.
GAAGGAGAGACAATGGAGGAGAGACAAGGGGAGATAGAGATATAGATGGAGGGGGGAGATAGGTAAGAAGAGAGAAGTAGAGAGGGAGGGAGGAAGAGAGATAGATATGGAGATAGAAGTGGAAGATAGAGAGAGGGAGAGGAAGAGGAAGAGAGATTGAGATAGAGATAGATAGATATGGAGAGAGTGTGTATGTTCGGGGGGGTTCAGATAGATAGACAAAGAATGAGAGACAATGGGAAATAGAGATATAGATTGAGGGGGTAAAGAGAGAAGAAGAGAGAGACAAAGAGAGGGTGGGAGGAAGAGAGACATCTATGGAGAGAGAACAAGAAGATATAGAGAGAGAAGGGGAAGAGAGAGAGTGGGAGAGGAAGAGGGAGAGATAGATAAATAGATATGGAGGGAGAGAGAGTGAATGTTTGTGGGTTGATATAGAGAGATAAAGACACAGAGACAGAGGAAGATAGAGAAATATATAGAGGGGGTGAGAGGGAATAAGAGAGACACAAAGAGAGGGAGGGAGGAAGAGAAATAGATATGGAGAGAGAGAGAGAGAGAGCATGACATGTGTTTAGGGGGTGAGATAGAGATATTGTTAGGTCCCTATAATACTAGTGTTTCCCCCATTACTATTGTCATTTTATACCTTATTTTTATTGTTGTGCCCCTATTGTCCCCATATTGTTATTATTGTGCCCCATAGAAGCCCACTATTGTTATTCTTGTGCCCTTATATTATTATTGTTAGGTCGACTTTGGTTATATTGTGACCCCTTAGACTCCTATATATAGAAAGGAGGTTTTGTCATTTGTATCATCTAAGAATTGGCTTTGTATAATGTAAAGGAGGTTGCCCACTCAAAGAGGTTGATTTCTAAGTCGTTGATCTATCTTTTCTATCTTTTTGTGAGCTGGTTTCATAACATTTGGTATCAGAGCTTTGGATTCTAGGGTTTCGCTGCTCGAAATAAGTCATCGTGGAATTTTCGATATAACTTTTTTTCTCTAAAGTTTCAGAAGCTACAGCAAAAACCCATTTGAGCCGAACGAGTTCTAAACCTCGGGTCCAAATTTCAAATCTTGTCTCGCTATATTTTCAGAGATATGATATGAGGCAGTTAGGGTTTTTTGCAAGCTCCAAAATTCCATCTCAAATAGGTCATCATGGAATTTTCGCTATAATTTGTTTTTTTACGAAGGTTGAGACACTGAAATTAAACCCATTTGAGCCGAATTTGTGGTGAATCTTGGGCCCAAATTTCAAATCTTGTTTCGCTATATTTTCAGAGATACAGTCCAAGACATTTAGGGTTTCTGCAGGCTCCCGAATTACATCCCAAATAGGTGACCCGGGGAAAATCATCATAACTTTCTCTCTGAGAATCAGATATAAATTTTGTAAGAAGTTATAGAAAAAGGACAGACTATACTTTTTTGTGTATTTTTTTTAGGTCTGAAGGTCAAAACAGTAACACGTGGCACTTCATACAAGTTCGCTCTACTGAAAAAGTATATAAGCAGGTCATCTTGGGAGGTGGGGCATAACTCTTTCTTGGAGAATCTAATCTCGATCAGACTGGTGGCATTGGAAAGAGGGCACAGAGGCATACTGTAGGTCACAATTTCAAACCTTGCAGATCCAAAATTACAAAGTTACAGTCGTTTCAATATCAAGCTCCTACAAAGTGAAAAAAAGTGTGTAGTTTTTTTATATTTTTGCATAAGTTTGGTTTGAAAAATTAGTTTGAAGAAATTCAAAGGGCATAGTGAAGCATTATTATCAGTAATTGATGCCCCGAAGAAAGAAAATGGAAGTACCTAGTAAGCAACCTGAAAACTATAGCATGATTCATGAAGAAGAGGAAGAAATGCAACATGATATATCAAAATTACGAGACCAAGTGCAACAAATTTCACTCGCACAAAAAGTAACAGAAGCTAAGATGGATGGTTTAAAGAAAGATGTAGAAGCTAATATGTATGGCGTGGAACCTAAGATGGTTGGTTTAAAGAAAGGCATAGAAGCTAAGATGAATGACATGGAAGCTAAGATGGATGACGTGGAAGCTAAGATGGATGGCGTGGAAGCTAAGATGGATGATTTAAAGAAAGGCATGGAAGCTAAGATGGAAGATTTGAAGACAGATTTGACAAAATTTCTACAAGAAATGCTTACTAATGGCAAAAGGGTAGTAAAGGAAACTCGTGATGAGAACAAAATAAATGTTAATCATGATTTCATAGACTCTAAGAGTCTAACATTGGAGCGAAGAACCACCATGTTCCAAAGATCGATATGAGGAAGTTTGATGGCAAGGATCCCGCAACACAGATACTACAGATGGAGCAATTTTTCGATCTCCATAATGTCCAAAACACACAAAAGGTATGCATTGCAACTTTATATTTGGAACCAAATCAGTTTGTATGGTATCTATGGCTTTGATCTCATAAACAAATTGTCACTTGGATTATTTTTACGGATGAAACTTAGCACATTATGAGGATACAAAAAGCAACCCTTTCTTTTGCCAATTGATAAATCTCAAACAAAAGGGTTCAATGATGGAGCACATTGAGGACTTCCAAAAATTGAATATAAGGGTAAAAGATATTCCACATGAGCATAGGATTGATGTATTCATAGGGACTTTAAAGGATAACATCCAACATGAGGTTCGCCTTTGGGAACCTGATTCATTGGAGAAGGTGTTCAGGTTGGCAAGAAAATGGAAAGAAAAATTATGGCAACAAGAAAGCCTACCACTCACAATCATAAAGATGGAAGTGTTGTTGCCCCTAGCCATCGATAACCTACAAGGCTGACACCACAACAATTGGAAGAACAAAGAGCAAAAGGGCTTTGTTACAGTTGTGATAGCAAATACACTAAAGGTCGTAAGTGTGCTAAGAAGAAATTTTTTACATAGATTGTGAAGAGGAGGAAAAAAAGGAACAAGAAACGTCAAAAGAAGAGGATATACACCAGGAACAAACCCTAGAGAAGAAGAAATGAATCGGACCATATCTTGTAATGCATTGGCTAGAATTACCACTCCTGAAACTATCAAGATAGAAGGGCATATCAAGAAGAAAAAGGTAATAATGTTGATTGATTCAGGTAGTACCCATAATTTTATTCATTGTAAGATAGCCAAGGAATTAAATTGCTTCCTATGTCCAACACCAGAGTGCCAAGTGATGGATGCAAGTGGAGGAACCATAAATTGTTTAGGGAAGTGCCATAATATCAAGCTATCCATGGGATAATATGTATTGAATAGCTCAATGCTTTACATTCCAATGGGAGGTGTTGATTTTTTACTAGGAGTCCAATGGCTACAATCCTTGGGTACAATAGCTTTTAATTTTCAAGAAATTTTCATGAAATTTTCTTCAGAAAAAAAGGAAGTTGAATTAAGAGGTATCGCAGGGAAACTGGGAAATATAATCAGCTCTAACGAAATGACAAAGCTTCTAAAGAAAGAACAACGAGGCATAATTTCACAATTATGTTCACTAGAGGTTCCCACATCGAAACCATCTATTTCTTCAGATCTCCAAAAAGTCTTGGAAAAGCATTCCAAGGTATTTGAGACTCCCAAAGGCCTCCCACCTATTCGTGATCATGATCATGCTATTCATTTGATTCCAGGAAGTGTTCCTCCAAACATCAAGCCTTACAGATATCCCTATTCCCAAAAGAGTGAAATTGAACGTATGGATGCAAAAATGATAGAGACTGGTATAATTCAACCTAGTCAAAGTTCTTTCTCTACTCCACTATTATTGGTGCACAAGAAGGATGGATCATGGTGCATGTGTCCGGATTATAAGGAGCTCAACAAACTCACTATTAAAGATAAATTTCCCATTCCTGTCATTGATGAATTATTGGATCAATTGCATGGATCAATTTACTTCACCAAGTTGGATCTTCGTTTAGGATATCATCAAATCAGAATGAAGACTGAAGACATTCCAAAAACAACATTTAGAACTCATGGGAGTCATTATGAATTTTTGGTCATGCCTTTTGGCCTTACCAGTCCACCTTCTACATTTCAAGGTTTGATGAATTCCATTTTCAAACGCTTCCTTAGAAAATTTGTTTTAGTATTTTTTGATGATATATTAATCTAAATCAAGTCTTGGAAGGATCATGTTCAACATATTGACAGGGTGCTCAAACTATTGGAGGAGAAACAATTAAATGCAAAAAGCTCCAAATGCTTCTTTGGAGTACAAGAGGTGCAATATCTGGGTCATATTGTATCTCATGAAGGTGTTTGTTAGGATATTCCGACACGTAGGAATAGTTAAGTATAACTTGGTCTAGTATAGAGTTAGGTAAAGTGTGTTTCTTTACTATGTACATTTGTAACTTACAATCCGACCGTCACGATATGTAGTGATCTGACGATTCATTCTCTCCTCGGTATTACCGACACTTGATCCGTGGCTTGACACTCGATTGGTCCATGAATTCTATTTAAAGCGCATGGAGGGTCATTTGTAGGTTAACCGTGCATGAGAGAAGCTTATGTAAATTTTTCATTCTTTATTAATAAATTGCCTGTAGTAGCCACGTTGCCGCAGGCCGTCGACTGTTTCCCTCTCTGAGGGTTTTAACCACGTCAAAATACTGGTGTATTGATCTGTGATCTGTTTGTGAGAGGTGTCCTTTTGGTGTTCTGTCTGAGGAACTTACCCTGTAAATTCCTACATGGTATCAGAGCTATTTGAGGGCCGCGTCCGTTGGTGATCCAAATCTGAAGCCGTAGAACTGCATGCGGCTGTCGTTTCCTAGATCTACTGTTTCTGACTGCTTTCGGGCCGAGAGGACTGCTCTGTTGTGTTGGGAGCATCTGTTCCAGTGAGGAACCCCTTTTGTTTCACGCGAAAAGGTTTCCGGTAGCCCTAGCTGCGTCATTTTTAGATCTGGAGGTATACAGTGTTTATTTGCAGTTTACTGTTATTTTCTCTCTGTTTATTTCGGTGTCGGTTTATTTCGCTATTTTTTTACCGGATCTATACCTTTCATTTCTGTGTATCCTCTTTGCCCTGCGACTTTGTGCGATCTGGGCAAATCAGAAACAGAAAGGAAGATTTTTTCTCATGCGTATGCTCTTTTCCCTGCACCTTAGTGT
>APFE031532761.1:0-40820 GCA_000404065.3 Pinus taeda
AGAGGAAGGCACCCCATAAGGATAGAGAGGTGGCTAATGGGGTGAAAAAAGCCCTTATGAGAATGTTTCCTTCTCATCTACACAGGGAGGTAAAGGAGGAATTTGCCAGTTTTGCTGCAAGAATAGATGATTATGCAGATATACCAGCTTTGGAGGAGAGAAGCACCATGAATCGAGTTAGGTGGTGGATTTGTCATGGAGCAAATGGTGTACATTTGCAAAACCTTGCCATTCGTATTCTCTCACAAGTGGCAAGTTCTTCATCAGCAGAAAGGAATTGGAGCACTTATGGTTTATTCATTCTGTGAAGCGCAATAGGTTGGGCTCACAGAAGGCAAAGGATCTTGTTTATGTGCACTCCAACCTTCGCCTTGCATCTCGTAGGGGTCCAAAATACAACAGTGGTCCTTCTAAAGAATGGGATGTGGATGCAGAAAATCCTGATTTGGATCTCTCTCTTGCTGCCCTGAATATTGAGGACGATTCTGGAAGTGGAATTGGTGCATCATCTTCTTCAGCACCACCATCCACTGTTGAGCATTCTGTTGCTTCTATTTTTGATGAGGATTGTTATGATGAGGATTAGTCTTTTGTGACTTGTCTCTATAGTTCTTGCAGCCTTATAGTCTTTATTGTACTTGCAGCCTCATATACTAATATAAATAAAAGCTGATTTTGGATTTTCCAGTTCCTATATTTTTATTTTCATTATGTGATGACTCATGAGTAAATGTGATCATTGTGATGTAAATTTAATCTTAATGTTAAAATGTTTAAGTAAATGTATCATAATTCATTAATGCTTTATGATTGCACATATATATATTAATAATTTTTAAATGTTTTTAATATATATATATATATATTCGCGTTTCCTCGTTTCCAAAATTTGGGGAGGTCGCGTTTCGTTTCGCTTCCGCATTTCGTTTCGTTTCCCCGTTTCCCCGTTTCGTGCAACTTAGATTTTAGGTTAACCCACATGAAATTTTGCCACTGTTATATTTCAGATTTCAGAAACAGAATTATTCAGAGATAACAGTCACCCAAAATGTATATTTAAGCCAAATTTTTGGTACACATCAAACATAAATGAATTATTAATGTATTTAGCAATTTTTTTAGTTAATTTCAAACCACTTAGATGAGTTTTTGACTACTATTAGAAAGGTATATGACTACTGTAGCAAACAGTGAGGAAAAAGATGGTTTATTGATCAAACCCTTAGGCTCTAGGTCTTGAAGATCACTTGCCCAAGTTGTCAAAAAAAAATCAATACCTGAAACACAAATGTTTGCCAAATTTTTTGCAAAACCCAACAATGATTAGCTTCAGAAAATCAAATATTCAAATCAGAAATGGAGCAAGGCGAATCTAGGGCTAATGAGAGCTAGCACTAGGCCCAATAGAACTAGTGTTGGGCTAGGAGAAGGCAGATTTGGGCTTAAAAGCCCCAAAACTTGAAACCCTTGTTCTGAAAAATAATATTTTGCTTCAAATCTTAAGATTTATTGCAAAATCTTTAATGGCTGACCTTGCAAAAATATTTGGGACAAGATATTGCCCTCCAGGGCCTAGATCTTTCTCAGAACCCCCAGATTTGTTTGAAAAAATCTCAAATGTGAATATTTACTTGGCTGATTTCCTAAATCTATTTTCGCAAACAATCTTTGAGCTCAGATCTTGTCCTCCAGGGCCTAGAATTAGCTAAGATCTGAAGATTTTCTTGACTGATTTCTCAGATCTATTCCTGCAAACAATCTTTGAGCCTAGATCTTGCCCTCCAGGGTCTAGATCTAGTTCAAATCTGAAGATTTTCTTGGTTGATTTCTTACATCTATTTTTACACAAATGAAAAGAGAAAAACCCAATACCCAATATGTACAAAAATAGAGAAAATTCTAAAAACCCAAGTGTTTAAATTGAAACTTATGTTACAAAATTTTAGATCTACACAAGTAAATAACAGAACTATACAAATAATTTACAGATCTGAAGAGTATGAGTCTAACTTTGCTCCCAGATCTAATAATCTAAGGCTCTTTATAGTTAGATTTATCAAAATTTCCACAAAATATTTAAAAGATTTTGAAATTTTAGAGAGGTACTAGCCCAAAAACACCCTGCAGAAAAAAGAATATTGTTAGATAAATCCTAAGGCTTATATGAAGTAGGCTCTTCAGAAAATGTGTTGAGAGTTGGTTGGTCCAATCGAGGACTATCCCCAAACACTCAATGAGAACCTGAGAGATCTTCTGCAAATACTAGATCAACCATCAAATTAAGTAGAGAAATATAACAACAATAAAATTATGAAGAGATAGAGATACCTGCTACTTCAATCAAAATAAAAATGTTACCCTAGATCCAACAAACTGAATAAGATACTTGTATTCAGATTATTCTAAGAGAGCTATTGATTGATAGGTTTCACATAATATTAAGCAGGAATTAAAACAATGTTACCATAAATTCATGAAGAGGAACACTACAACAGTTGAAACCCCACAGACTTTTGCATTAATTCAAAAAAATATACAGGAGAGCTTGAGAGCTTTAGTACACGACTCAAAGGTCAGATGAATTCACTGACAAATGACTTCCTATTTAAAGATAAGTCTTCCAACGGCTAGTTCGAGTGATCCTTGTCAAAGCAATCTCGACCATTGATGAAGATCAAAATTTCTTTTAATCTCATCCGTCGAAATTTTAAATTCTTGAGGAAACTCGAATTTTTCAATGCATTTTAATTAATTCAGAAATTAAATTTTTGAATTAATTTCCTCAAAATTTTGACTTTGACTTAACCTCGAGGACGAAAGACTTAAAATTTAGCAAAATAATTAATTTACTTTAGTCTCGGGGCTTTTTTAAAATTTGAATTTTAAGGATCGATGAATTTGGCCTTCGGAGAATTTAAATTTACCTAGGACCTAGAATTAATTTAATTTCTGGCTTAGGATTTTAATTAATTGGCTAGAAAATTTAATTAATTAACCTATGAGGGGATAAATTATTTTTTCCAACCCTCAAGACACTTTACATCATAAGGGGGAAAACCCATTTGAAAAGGATCCTCACAGACTACCAATTTCTGTGATACAAATATTATCCAACAGACCAAGCAATTTGTAATAAAATAACCTAATCAAATAGTTAGGATTATTCCCAAATCACTTTTATATAGATTCGATCTATAACACTAGGACTCACCTAAGATCCCAGTGACAAAATCCATTTCGGCTTTGAGGTAAGACTGGAGAAAAACTCTGTCGACCATCCGAGAATGGATCGGTGAGACAAAAAACCTTAGGGAATGTAGATCATCACCAGAAAAGTAGGTTTACCTAGGCAATTACATACACGACACAGATCTGCTGAGATTATTTACATTATACTTATGTAGAATGGGTTTATATTATAACATGATGATCAGGCTGATGATGATAGCTGGACGGCACAAACACATCGATCAGGCGCTATCCCTTTTGCGAAAAAAGGGGGTGTACTGTTATGGGTCGTTGACACGTAGTGGTCAACAGAGTCAACTTTGGATTGAGTGGAGACAAGCAAATTCATAGTAGGGATATATGGTGCGTAGATTGTGCTTTGATGAGGGTTGGTGGAGCAAGATAGATTTCTTGCTAAAGTTCACAACCCTTACATTTGAGCTTCTTCGGAATGTTGACACTGACCAACCTTTCTTAGGAGAGGTATATGATGGCATGGATTCCATGGTTGAGAAAACTATAGAAATCATTTCGCAAGAGTCTCCACAACTTTTGTTTGTTGATGATCACTTTGCTGATTTAGTCAAGAAAATCATTGTTGATAGGTGGAACAATTTCAACACTCCATTGCACACTTTAGCACATGTCTTGAAGCCCAAATTTTATGATGAAGAGCTTATTGCTCAAAGCAATGGGAAGAGGAAGGCACCACATAAGGATAGAGAGGTGGTTAATGGGGTGAAAAAAGGCCTTATGAGAATGTTTCCTGCTTATCTACACAGGGACGTAAAGGAAGAATTTGCCAGTTTTGCTGCAAGAATAGATGATTATGCAGATATATCAGCTTTGGAGGAGAGAAGCACCATGAATCCAGTTAGGTGGTGGATTTGTCATGAAGCAAATGCTGTACATTTGCAAAACCTTGCCATTCGCATTCTTTCACAAGTTGCAAGCTCTTTATCAGCAGAAAGGAATTGGAGCACCTATGGTTTTATTCATTTTGTGAAACGCAATAGGTTGGGCTCACAGAAGGCAGAGGATCTTGTTTATGTGCACTCCAACCTTTGCCTTGCATCTCGTAGGCGTCCAAAATACAACAGTGGTCCTTTCAAAGAATGGGATGTGGATGCAGAAAGTCTTGATTTGGATCTCTCTTGCTGCCTTGAATATTGAGGTCCAGCCTGGAAGTGGAATTGGCCCATCATCTTCTTCAACACCACCATCCACTGTTGAGCATGCTTCTGCTTCTATTTTTGATGACGATTATGATGACAAGGATTAGTCTTTTGTCTTTATAGTTCTTGCAACCTTATAGTCTTTATTGTACTTGCAGCCTCATATATATAATAAAAGTTGATTTTGGATATTCCGATATTGTTATTTCATTATGTAATCATTCACGAGTAAATGTGATGTAACTTTAATCATAATATTTAAACTTTAAATGTAATAAATTATAATGTATTATGTATGCTTTATGGTTGCACATAACATTTATTAAATGTCCTAAATTCTAATATATATATATATTCGTGTTTCCCTGTTTCCAAAATTTGGGGGGGTCGCGTTTCATATCCATGCCTATTTCGGAAACTCGTACTTGTTTCCCTGATTCGTGCAACTTAGAATCGAACTCATTAGAAGTGTATAAAAGAAGTGAGAAGGATTCATTTTAGCATCTTCACTTGGATATGGAACTAGTATCTCTCTAGAGATTTTCGATATCCTTCTTGGAGGACGAGTTTTTGGAGCATGGAATGAATTTTGATGTTTGGATAATTTTCATATGTCTTGGAGCTTCTTGATGGCAAAATTTTGGATGGTTGGATATATTCTTATACATGTAAGTACATTATAATGCTATTCTTTCTTTCTAATTTTGTCACATTCATTATCACTGGGATTTCGCTATACTAGGGCTTATTTGCTACAACTCTTATGCGAAGTTGTGGAAATTTTGTTTCTGGATAGTGAATGCTTCATGTATGGGCCATGTATAATGAATGAATGTTCCTAGGGATGTTTCATTACTGAAATTCATCTTGATAAGCCATTTACCTTGCAAAACGAAGTATAAAGTCTTTGAAGTTACTTTTGATGCTGCCCTACTGCCAAGCAAAGTTGTCTTTGAGGCCTCCTTAACCTAGAAAATTTGAAGGTCCATAGTCATAATTCTACCTGATTCCAATCTCCCCAAAGGATTAAGCACTGGTCCACCCAAAGGTGATCACATTAAACCTATTTTCCTTCTCCCCTTTCCTCTTTGCTAGGTGTAGTCCTCTAAATCACCTAGGGCATCAATTATCTCATGATCTAGCCATCAAAATACTTCAATTTTTGGTCCACAACTGCGATGATGTGACCTCAAGAAGCCCTCTAAATTTCATGAGATTCTGACTATGGGATCTGGAGATATCGCAAACCCTAGCTCGAAGACCAATTCTTGCGCTTGGTTTCCCTTAGGCTAGAAACCTCACTGGGATCCTTGCATTTCCTTTAATTGAAAATACATTCCTTGATCCCTTTCCCCTCCCTAATTAGGTCAAGCATATCATTGATTGCTAAATCCTATCCGCTTGACCAAACCTCGGGCCCACTTGGTCTTGTGTGGTCCCATGCACTATGAAGGTTAATTCTTCAAAAATCACCTAGAACCCAAGTTTCCACAAGAATTTTAGGACTTAGGGATCTCTTTTATAAGACACATACTGAAAACCTAACCTTAGAAATTTTCCCCAAGCCCTTCCTAGAGAGCCTTCCATCTTGTCTTCCAAGACAAGCAAGCCACATATTTGAGCCTCTCTTTGAATAGGCTTCTAGGATCACCCATTTCCCTATCATTGGTCCATCCTTTTCGTGATCCTTATAATAACGGGTCTCCTACCATTGATGAAAATCCATAAAGAGTAGGGAGCTTTAGCCGAGGTGACAGTGGGTTATCACTCCATTGTTGCCCTTAGCCTAGTCGTAACCCTTCAAGGATCCCCTTCTAGGACCCCTGCTAGTTTGAGTGGTAACACCGACCACTATCTAAGGGAATGTGATCTACTAGCTTTTCCATCTCCATGAGACTAAGATAGAGGAGAACTTCATTTCCAGGGGCCTCATCTACTGTGAGATTAGACGATAGTTTTATTTCCTTTTCGTGAAGTCCTAGACTCCATATTTTTCCTTTTACTTGGACTAGAAATGCTTGGAACTGTATGAGGTTGTTGGGTTTAGACCCTGCCTACTTTTCCCACTCCAGATCGAATCAAATCCTGTCAATATGATTATAGATTTCTTCCTAGTGCTTCCAACAGACGAAGCTACAAAGAGGCAGATAAGTAGCGCTACAATAGTCATTAGATTTGTAAGACCTTGAGACAACTTTTGTGCTTGATGAATGAGACCTTTATGAACATATTTTCCTTTAGATCCTGGGGCAACTCACATCACACCAGCAGTCAGGATACTTTTTCCAGAGCTCATATGTAGGTTATTGCATCTGAATACTGTGACATGCTATATATCATATCATCCCGCTCTACCAGATCCTCTGACTACTATCTATGAGGAGTTTCTTCGCTTTAGCTTAGGATGATAGGAAGGAGAGCATCAGGGATGGTGATTGACCCCCAAAGTGAGATATCTTCCCTAGGATTCATTATCTTTTTTCTTTGGTTCTCCATAGTATTTCCACGTAGTTGCATTATGGCTCTATTTCCCCGATCCATGTTATTAGGTTTTAGACTTCGGATCTTTTCAACAGTGTTGCAAAAATTGCAATAATATAGCGATGTCATGATTTTTACCCCAAAATGATATTATTACCAGTAAACAACATGATAGTTTCATTGTGAAAAATGTCGTGATAATATCATAAATATCACAAAACACATGAAAATATCACCCTGCCTGCAGACAGAGCTGCATAAATTTGAAATTTTTGTTTTTTGAATATTTTTCTATTTTCTAAATGTGATGATATTTTGCGATATTTTCCTGTTGCCGATATGTCTTTTTTGGACCCTTGGTGACATTTTCACCTACATGATGTTTGCAACATTCCTTTTCAAAAAAGGACATTTGTTTTTATGATGTTTTTCTAGGAACAGCATTTTTTGTATCCTCTTATTGATCTACTTCATAGTCCTGTTGGCCTATTATATGGTTGTCTGTTGGACATTAATAAAATTTTCTTATCTTTATCTAGTGTCATTGTCCATCCTTGTTCTCTAGCCATTTTGTTTTTTTCCCACATCATCAGAATCTTATTTAGCTGATCCCCGTATATCATCAATTTCTTGTTTCTCTCCATTGTTATCCTCATAGTTTGCCTCATACTTGTCTCTTTCCTAGTATCGTGCATACACAGTCAATAATCAACGTCATGTCATATCAGATGCCACATACTTCTGACACAATCTGTCTTCTTGTGCACTTTGTTTTTTATTCCCATAGAATTATGCTGCACTCTTGCAATATTTGACACGTCTTAACTGAACAACATTGACTTGAAGTGAGGTGGAATTTTTTTTGGGCCTTTGTAATCATTGGTAGTTGGGAAACATCTGCTCATGATTTAGATGGAGATGGTTCCATTCTTTTGCTCATATACTCCCTTGCACCTAGGCAACATGGGAATTCTACACTTAATCAGCTGAGCAAGGTTGGCCAATGTCTTTGCAGGTGAATTTGTCTTATGATTTGCACTACTATTACCATTCTTCCAAACCCGGTAGGACATTTCCAGAATTAGATATTTTGCTCTTGTTTTGGGAAGGCTTTCCAGCTGGAGTCTTTATCTAGCAAACTATAACTTAGTACAGAAATATAGAAATATGATCTGCTAGTACTCCCTTGCACCTAGGCAACATGGGAATTCTACGCTTAATCAGCTTAACAAGGTTGGCCAATGTCTTTTCAGGTGAATTTGTCTTGTGATTTACACTACCATTGTCATTCTTCCAAAGCTGGCAAAACATTTCCAGCATTATAGTATTTTTCTCTTGTTTTGGGAAGGCTTTCCAGCTGGAGTCTTTATCTAGCAAGCTATAATTTAGTACAGAAATATAGAAATATGATCTGCTAGCTGTTGTGTCTTCAGACACGATCATAATAGGTACTTGAGTTTGTGCTCACATTTGTTAGGGGACTTCCACACCCTCCATTTTTTATTGTAAGGATCATAATACAAATTTGAAATTCCTAATGCAGGGCATGGAGTTATCAGTTTCCCTCTGAATTAAATTGAAAATATGCCGTTGATCATATCTCATGTTTGTTCAGCTATTAATAATTATTTTGTATTTGTAACAGTTAATCTTTGATGAGTTTATATCCACCTTAATCACTTGATTGTGTAAAATACTTGTGGTATGGTTAAATAATATACCTTGTCCAGTGTCGCAAATGGCTGTCCTCTACTTTGACTACTTGTAAGCATCAAGTTTCGACCATAGACTATATTTTTCTCGAATCATTTGCCATGGATGTCTGTTTACAATTTAAGATTCTGTACAGGGTAGCGTGACACATAAGTTGTCATCCAGAGGAAAGTACGTCTCTGTAAACATTGGACCTGTGACAGTTGTTTCAAGTGATCAGGTTCTCTCTCTCTCTCTCTCATAGGGACCTCATAATGACACAGAATTGTTTGGATGGGTACAGTATTTTCATTTATTATGTTTTAACATTGATTTTAATGTTATTGTTAACTAGTTTGGAATCTTAACTCGCATGTAAAGTGTTGTAAATTGGCTGATTTTGTCCCATTGGCTGTTTGGCCTTATGGACATGTTCATTGTTATCACACAAATATGCACAGTCAGATTGGCCTAATAACTATAGGCAAACCAACCTGACCTTCTCATTTGGACTGGGGATGTCCCTAAGAGATGCTTGCCATCATTTAACCCAAAAACATCCCTGCACAAATTCTAAGATGATGATTGATCAGCATACAAGGACTCCCACTTGGCATGTTCATAAACAGTCAAGAGCAAGGGTAAGTTTGAAATAATATTATGATGGTTGGGAGTAGATCCAGCAAGACACTTGTAAGAGCTGATCAATGAAGAAAGTGAATTAAATGTTCACTTTAAGTGATGTTAAATCAAAGCAAATGAATGTCAGAAACCACAAAACAGTATTACCATTCAACCAATGAACAACCAATGGATAAGTAGCTATAACAAAGCATAATTGCACCAAATGAGATGTGACCCAAGAGATTGATTGTATCACAGAGGGTGATAGGTGACAGACTGCCAATTGTTGCTTTGCACACAGTGATGGGAGTGATGTGAGGCCTGGGATAAGAAGAGTGATGAGGGGTTTCTGCTGCTACAGACTACAATAATAGTAAAACTGACTAACCTTAAGACTGCCTCTCAAATCTGTATATAAAGAAGACCCGTTCCTCCAATCCTACTGCCTTAGTGACCTGTGGAGAAGGAGAAAGAAAGCTATGACAACTCAAGAAACCCTTGTATGCATGCCAGCCACGGCCCTTTTTCTTTTGGGGATGGCTTTCTTTCCTCTTTACATGAGCTTTTTCCCAGAGCTTATAAACTTCTTTTTCTTGCCTGAGTCGACCATCCAACCTTTTCTGGTATGTATGCAGTAACACAGATATTAGAGTTATCTTCTGGCTGAAACTTTTCTAACTGTTTTAAAAAACCATTTGAGCTTCCACTAATTTCTTGACCCTTTCCACAAATAAGTAATCATGCTAAGCATAAGCTGTTTAGCATTAAATCCATATCTTAGTTACCTGGAACATGCAACTTAGTGATAAGACTGCGTTTTTTTGAGGATCAAATTGCTGTCTAGACATTTACTCCACCATCATGCATGTGACTGACGATTACAATTCTGCCTCCCAAGAAACTGTTGAAGAGAATGTAACTAGGTTCGGTCTTCATAATGAAATGATCTTTGTAAATGATGTAATAAACAGAATAAATTATTTTTGTATATCTTGCTTCATGGGTTTCATGAGCAAGAAATGTCACTAGGTAAAGGACTCTTGATGTCTTTAGGATTTTATTTATATGTCAAAGAGTCATGTCATATGTAAAGAAATTCTTCATGAGTTCATGTATATGTATACAAGTCTTCAACAGTAGCCCTCCAAGACCAAGAACAATCCTCCAAGAGCAAGCTCACCGAAGCCTACAAGCAAAACAACGAAGAAATCTTAACATTGGCTCCAAAATGAATTAAATGCATAAGAAAAGTCATGTCGGCTCAAGGGAATAGACACATCCATTCACACGTTCACGTCAGCTCAAATATGTGGCACAAACCACTATAAATACCCACTTAGGGTCAGTGCAAATCGCACAACAAGAGTTCACATTTTCTCTGAGATTTCATGTGAAGATGGGTGCAGAGGATCCGAAAATAAGAAGGGACACAACTCGCAATCCCTTCCGTGAGTTTGGAGCAGATCCAAATTAGAGCGAGGAGTCTGACTGCGCCTCGCATGGGTATAAGGTGCAGGAAGACTAGCTCTCTGATGTAAGCAGGAAGACTAGTTCTTGGATGGCAGCAAGAAGATTAGCCCTCGGATGGAAGGAGGATGACCTCGCATTATAGAAAGACAATAGATCAGGTCTAGGAATGAGTGGCATCACTGCAATCTTTGCATGGGTAAACAAGAGGCACAGTCTCGGCATTACAGTGAGGAACACTCAAGTCTCCTGACAGTCTTAGATCATATATATGTCAATGCTCTCACTACAGCGCTTACTCCATACACAGTCAATGGATAAGTCTCGGCATTTATATATATATAGATACTATATCAGTCATGGATATGATCTTGGCATAATTATGTTTCGGTAATAACTGTGATCACAAGCATATCAAGGGACAGTGTCAAGGGTTATATGTGGTGTAAAGGGCTGCAGTATTACTATGTTAAAAGGAAGCAGTAATTACCATGATGATCACAGTCTCGGCATAATGGTGATGACGAGGATCATGATCTCATCTCAATCTACAGTAAGGTATGATCTTGTTCTTGAAGATCATGTTCTCAATGAAGGTATAGAGATCACCTCAGTGATAATCTCTGGAGCAGTCATGATGCAGTAGTAATGATCTCAATAGATCTCGTTGATATAAGAAGATGCAACAGTGATGATTTCAGTGGTGCAGCAGTCATGAAGATCTCAGCGGTTATGGAGCAGAGGATTGATGTCTTGGTCTTGGAGAGGCAGATTGTATCAAGGGTCATGATCTTGGTATTCGTCAATGGAATCTCTATAAGAAGAATTTCGTGTGGGAAAACCCTCTCCAAGAGGGAGAGGTTTTGGCCCTGGCAGAAAGCCAAATATTTGTGTTCTTGTCTCTTTTGTTCTGATAGCAGTTTGATGAAGCTAACATACACACACTAATAATAAAGGAAACATCAAGCTAAGATAAATTGTATAAATACTTCACAAATTGTTATCATGCTAAGAAGAATCATCTTAAATATGTTTGCCCTAGATTCTTCAACGGAAACCTCCAAAAGTCCAAAGTAGTCCAAACATTCCAGTTTATGTAGCTGCTGTTGCTGTTTGGCTCACAATAAAATTAGAACCTTACTGTTTGCCACCTGTACATTGGTATGAGCTTTTGAAATTTGTCCAGTATTTGTTGTTCCTTTTCATAACTTCTGGCATTTTCCCTTTATCTCCATCCTCTCTCCACTTATGCGTTGAAATTTGGTTTCTCGGAAGGTTGCCCTGGTCTCCAACCAATCCTAGTGTCTCTATGTGTGAATGCTTTTCTTCTGTTATTCCTTTATGTTTCGCTGCATTGATGATGATGATATTGTTCTTTCTATATAGTTGTATATGCTATTGAATAATGATTTAAATCTGAATAACATTATGGGGTGAACTTAATGTGTTAATGAAGAAATCCAATTATCAAAGCAAAGAAGAATATAGCCCTAAGAAAAATTAACACTAAGCCAATTTGAACCTAAGTTGCACTGAAACGAATACGGGAATGAATATGGATATGGGGTTTGAAACGGATATGGGAAATTTTCAAAAAAATCTGGATACAACATGGCAAAGAAACGACACACACACACACATATCTATATATCTATATATAGATATAGATATATAACAAAATAAGAATTTCATATTACAATTCATCTTTTAGAATCTAGATTATATATCTAAAAATAAATAATCGAGATTCTTCATTTTTATTATTTATTTATGGCTATACAAATTTTCACGCATTTTAACATTTTAAGGGTAGATTCCGATCACGATTTTTGTGGATCCATTTCCAGAAATCTAGAAACAAATCCAAAATAAAATAAAACCCTTGGAAATGTATCCAATTCCAAATATGAAGTTTCTGATTTTTTGAAATGGCACCAAAACATTTTCACAACATTTCAGACAAGGATCGTACCCGTTTTTGCTTCAAAAATGGGGATCTGCATTTCAGGAAAATTCTTCAGCCATTTCCGGTAACTTAGATTTGAACATATCAATAATAATAATTTGCTTGCCTCAAGAGGAATTTGCTATCAAAAAAGGCCCTGCGGCTGCCTGTGATTTCCTGTTCCTGCTTTGTTATAGACATCTATAGGATGACCTTGCTACCCTTGAACAGATTCGTTTGACCACATAATTCCTCTTCCTTGTTTGTCGATCCAGACCTGAGCTGCTCCAAAGAATACATTGTGCCAAAACAAGAAAATGGGTGTCTAGTAGGGTGGGATCAGCTTCACCAAAACTAGACAAAAGGATTAGATAAGTTGGAACCACCTCCACTAAAGATAATCGAAAGAAGGGTTCTTAAAACCCTCAGAACCTCAGGCTCAAGAAAATTAGAGGTGTTCCAATCCAAATCGATGATCCAAAATGATTTAACTCCCCTTTATTTATAGATTTTCTCATGGGGTTCACTCTAATGTGAGGGGTTCCAAGTGCAACCCCCATTTGGGCTTTTTTGCACCAACCAACCCAAAATTTACCCAATGTTTCCCAATCATTGGATAATTTGGTTTTTCCCCCTTTATCAAGAATATAACCTATGGGGTTCGATAGACTACTCTGTCCTCCCGTGGGCAATTAATCCATAAGAGCCATTACATGATACATGGTGTATGGTTCGCCCCTAGATAGCCCATAATGGTGTATGATGTCGTGTATGAACAGGAGACATTCTCATTCTTCTTCTTCTTCTTTAAGTTCAATTTTCACTAGTGTAGTTGACTTCTTATATCTTTATTTATTTTGTAACAAGTGTTTTGTTTGTTTTGTATGTTATTCTTTGGCAATGATTCAAATCTGATTATCTTTTTTTATCTCTTCTTTCACTTTCATTTGAAAAATAACTTATTAACACATATCAAGGCTCTTATGGTTCAAACTTCCAATTTTATTTTACATTAACTATTGAGTTTTAAGAAAAGTTTCTACCATAAGAAAAATTATGGGTGCTTCATTTTCTGATGCTGCCTCAAAAATTGGTTGTTTCTTTCGATGGCCTTCACTTTCCTTCAGTTTGTTTGGCCTTCTAGGGTTATTTCTTTTAGATCAATCTCATTGTCATTAGCATATTTCTCTAATAGCCTTAATCCTTTTGGTTGCAATTGTCAAACCTTAAAAGGGAGTGAGAGGTTAGTGATCGGTCCACAATGTAACCATAAAATCCTATATTTTAGTATTTTATTCTCACACATTGTAGTGGGCATGTTATTCTTTATGTTGCTGACAAAATCACTCCCCCAAGTACTCCATAACTAAGTTAAAAATTGGGCAAGGAGGTTGAAAGTAACTAGCTTATCATCTCAAAAGTTGGGATGGTTGAAGAAAGTTAGTAGGCAAAAAGAGTTTGGATGATAAAAGAAAATTTGCATTAGAAATTGAAAACCACATACAGAAAGCATATGTAAGTGGATTAAGTTGTATAAATTTTAAATAAGAATCGAATTATGCAAACACTGCTAAATGGTAACACACTGAAACACACCTCATGCATCATATAAACCAAAACTTACATAAATAAGAGAATAAAAGCAAACATCACACAAATACTTTGGCATGGTATTTAAAGTCGTGTCAGTCTTGCCTCAATGCTTCAATATAGAAGAGAAAGCATCTCAAAACTACATTGTAGATATTTATTTCAGTCTTCTTTGTGGTATATGATTGCTTTGTTCATATACTATTAAGTTCTATGTAGGTGCACCCCTCTTTTTGTTATTGTTTTCCAATCATGACTTAAAGTTTTTTACTCTTGGAGGTCCACTAACATTAAATTATCTTTCATATTACAGGTTCAAGCAGTATACAATGCCATGAGGAGAGATGTTCGAATGAAATACTTTTTGTAATACATTTTTATTTGGTACATTATTTCAAGATATAAATTATTGCATTGGTCTCCATGTTCAACTAATTCATTTAAGTCTTTATACTAGTTGAATATGGTGTAACCTGTTATAGAAATTCCTTTTGGCCTATGAGAAGGTTGGTATCATGTTTAGCTACAAAAAAGTTCAAGTAACTTTTTATAACTTGTAATTGAAGTATTAAATCTCACTTTGAGATAGTTTTCCATCGATAGAAAAACCTCGGCATCAAAAGTTGAGGACTTAGTTTCATATTTGGTTAATTCTTCAAATTTACGTGAACTCAAATATGTCATGAATTATTTTTGTATTTGTTGTGTACCCTAGGTTAATTCTTGTTTCATACTCTAGTTTAACTCATGTTTGGGAAGTACTATCCATAGGTATTGTGCTATAATGGAACTATCTTCTTGCCCCTCAACATCGAGGGCCATCATACACCATCCACAACATTGTTTCACCATGCCCTCGTATACTCATGGAGGCTATTTTTCACATGTGACAGAGTGGTCACACATGGATGTTTGAAACAAGTTCTAGCACATATGCAAAACCATTGTATAGTTTTTTGATGATATATAGAGGTTAGTTAAGGTGGAACTCCAACTACACCCACCTTGATTTGAGGGCACCTTGAATGTTGATTACATGTCTTTTAATAAGTGACATTTTGTTTAAATAGGACTAATTAGTTATAATTAGTTTTCTTTAATGTAATTCTCTGTATATTTTTACTATGAACATGTGTCCTCTTCTTTCAATATGAAAGGTAGAGTGGAGGCATGAGATGTATTTGGGCCTTCAATATTATGTATATTCATGTGTGTGGTTTTCTTGGCAAATTAGTGCATCTAGTCAATTGACATTTGGACGAGGCCCATACCATCATGACACAACCATCCCTTCCTCTTGTAAAATTAGATTTTTGTTTGATTCTAACAAATATGTAATAACACATCTAATTGCTTTATTGCAATGATATATTTCATAGTTGCAAATCTAGTTTTGAATTCCAATGGTGGTATATGGTTGAATAAGTTTGTGAAATGGTAATTACAATGATATATTTATATTGCAAATGTGATTTTTGAATTCCAAAAGTGCTATGTGGTTGAATGGATGTGTGAAATGGTACAATCTTGGCATTTTTAATTCAAAGTAATAGTTTGTCTTTCTCTACGACATATAAATACCAAAATAATAATAATAATAATAATGAGCAATTATTCCAAGGGTTGTGAGTTGAATGACATATTGGAAGCTAATGTTGTTTGTTTGACTTATTTAACAAGTTCTTAGTGGTGAAACCAAGAAGCATAATTTGATTCCTAAGATCCTAAGTCACTTGACATGAGGAAACAGGGCATAGAGGACATGAAAATGCAAGCATATAACATTAACAAGGTGACCCTCTAGAACATGACAAGGATGACAAGTTATATATTATTTGTTAAAAATATAGCAAATTAGTGAATTATACATAAAATATGAAATATATAAAACATTTACATGATGATGATACAAATTCAATGCACATAACCAAAATTGCACTAAGTACAATCCATATTTGTTCTAAAAATTCATCAACAAAGAGGCCCTAAATGCTCTATAGAGTCCAAACAAAGCATTCCACAACAATTAACTAGTACTACATATCATCAAAATCATTGCCTATATTAGGATTCTCTTCATTAATATCACCCTCTAAGCATTAAAATATGATAGAAAAAACCTAACATGTTAAATCAATATTTTGTTTGAGTGATGGGTAAATTTTTATTAGGATCATGATAGAGGAGCTCAACAATCAATGCCACCAACTTTGAGGTACATGAGTGCTTGGTCCTATTAATTAAATGCTAGTTCCATGCTCTCATTCATGACAAACTCCAATGGAAACATTGCAACCCCACCAATCTTGAAATCCTGAAACTGTAAGGTTTGTTGGATTTTGAGTGGGATTTAAAATTCTATTTTATCCATATGAAATTCAATGATGTCAAAACCACTCTCAAACATCCTGAGTCAATTGATAGTAATGTTAAAAATTGAAGTAATCCTTTACTTTAAGAATTTAACATTACCATCAATTGTATAGCATTAATAGGGCCTAGACAAATCCATTTTGCAACACTTGGAATCCCTTCTAACATTGCTTAATCACCCTTAGTTACATTGCAAAACCTTTGAGAGCTCTGAACTTGTGATTGAATTGTGTGATAGTGAGACAATAGATCAATTTTATGATTTTTTAATTAGACGTGTCCAAATTTTGAGACCCCATTAGGGCTTGTGTCAGACACCAATCAAACTCGTGTCCTGCAAACAAGACACAAGTCAAACTCATGTCAGATGAGTGTCATGTTTGACATGTGAAATACATGACACGAGGGGTGGGGGGAGGACATGTCATGTTACTTCTAATACTTAACATTATTGGTGCTATTGTTGGGGATGTGCCTCAACATTTTGGGAAAATTCGAGGAGCACAACTTGTGAATCTGTAAAAACCAAATAAGATGTCATTGGTTCTCGAGGAAGTGAATGTCATCCTTGACCAATCCAAAGATTTTCTATGTTCGTGCGTGTGTGTGTGTGTAGATTTTTAGACACCATGCTTGACACCAAAAGAAAAATCATATGCAACAATGATGGAATCACTTTTATTATTGTGCTTCCTACCAATAATAATGTTATTGGAAAAGGAAAGACAATTCCCATTAATGGTTCTTTGTGGTTTTATGAAAACCACCATGAAGATTATGACTCATTTATATTTGAGTTCAAAATCGTATATCTAACAAATATCACCATTTCAAATATGGGAAAAAGTTGAATATTTTATGTTTATATTAAAAGATTTAGTTATTGCTTGAGTCTCAAGAAAGGCTAAGAAATCTTGGGAGGAAATGAGACATGATTTCTTCAACAAATATCATGAATATTGCACCACCAATCCTAAAGTTGAAACAATCAAGGGATGAATGGATTAAAAGACTATATAAAATACCATTATTATGCACTTCAAAATTTCCTAAAACAAAACCATAATGAAGAAAGTGTGAAGGCAATGTTCCTTGGTGTCTTAATTATGTGAATGATTGTTAATTATGTGTGCATATCCAATAAATTAATTATGCATAATGTTGATTGTCAAGTTGCAAAGAAGGGTAGAACAATGTTCAAATTGATGTCTACTTCTAATGATACAATTTTGACTTCTTTAGAGCATTCCAATCGGTAAGCAGTTATACTTGAAATTTTCAATCATTAACTCCAATAGATCAATAGAGATCACAGTAAAACTAATGAAACAAGAGATGCCAAAATTTCTTTGGACAAAATCCCACAAGGGGGAAAACTCGATAATCTTTCCTTATGTGAGAGTCTAATTCATCAAATTGTACATCAAAATATTCTAGTCAAAATGTCAATCTTTGACTTCAATAAATGCCCAAGATAAAACCAATCAAATGAGAGAATAAGTCAACGTTTTCTCATAGTCAAAGTTTGCACAAGGGGTCAAATTTCAGTTTGAGGTTGTTCGTCAAAGGGCGAAATTTGACCTTGCAATTTCCACAAAAAGTTTGATCAGACCTTAGTCAACACAATTGAAACTCGGTCAAATAACAATCAACGAACCACATAATATTCGGCCTTTAAACCTCAATCAATAACTTGACCAAACAAGAGCGAAATTAATCAAGTCAATGTTGGTCAACGTAGCAATAAATCCTCTTCTTCGCACATGTGAGCATATTTCCTTATGATTGGTCGAATGAATGAGTTGTGATGATGCCCAATTGGAGTCCAACAAATGCCAATATATATGAGTGTCAAGAGGTGGGTTTTGACCTTGCGTCAAACCCCTTCAAATGGTGGGGTCGACTTGTCATGTTTAGGTTTGACTTGGACAACTAGAAGATAAATAGTTTCTCTTTGACAATGAAAATATTGATTGTAGCTACCATTTTTCAACACAATAAATAACTTCTTTTTTGTAAGCTTGGTAGGACTACATCTTCATCATGTCCAACTTCTCACCCTGATCAGGGGGATAGCACAAGATTTGAACCCAAGACTTTCGGTTCTATGAAACGTCATTTCCACAACCATTGCCAATTGAGCTACCCCACGCGGACATTAAATACCCTTTTAATTATACATATCAATAGATTTATTAAGATCAAGTTTACATTTATCTATCATGCATGGATGGATCCCAAGTTTAAGTAGTAATAATTTGGAGAATCCTTAAGTTATGGTTTGGTGAACTAAAAATAAATGAGAAAATGGCATGAAGTATTTGTTTATAAATAAAGGAATTGGGTTTCCATTGTACTAGAAAAGTGTTGATAGAGAAATAATAGAGTTCAACCTGTTTGCTTCATGGATGTTTCTCTTTGAAGCGTTTTATCTTGTATATCTTATGTCATTTATGACTTTGCTATTATTTTATAATTGTGTTTACCATGTATATCAAGAGTCATTCGTGGTTATGCTATTATGTTATGATCTTGTGTTCATGTGCAATTTCAGACATGGTATTGGAGTTGTTCCCGGGTAAATTTTAATTCTTGAACATATTAGATCATAGGTTTTTACAAACTAGTCATGTGTGCACTTCATAGATCTAGACATTTTGGTGTCTTTTTGGATCAATCCAATTGTGCAATTGAGTTGGGAGTGGCCAAATTAGCCAAGAACGCTCCTCATTTCATGGGAAACAAACTTTAGATGCCTATGATATGCTTATTTTTTCATCTACATGAGGGCTTTTGTAAGCTTTTTGTTGATGTATTTTTTTGGTTAATTTCTTGAAACGTCATTAACAAATTCAATTATTTTCTTTGACCTTGTTTTTTTTTGACATGTTTGGAGCGTTTTTTATTAGCCTCTACTTTTCTAGTGATTGAACCCTTATTACCAATGGTATTTTTCGACAACCTCCCCCATTGTTGGTGTGATTTATCCCTTTTTTTTATGGACTCCCCTAATGATGCCCTTATCTAATCATCAATCGCCTCTCTTATTTTCATCAACACTTGCATATCTAGTTAGTGTTGCCCCTTTTTTATGCCCTCCTTATATTGTGACAATTGCATTTTTAAGCTCCACATGCTTTCCCCCCATATCTTTCCACCCTCATGTGCTCTCCCTGATTTGGATTTCACTCCCTATTCTTAGGGTCATGTTCCTCCTATCATCGTGACCCCTCAATAGTTTGTACAATTCTCCAATGATACAACCATTTCCCTTGGTACCTTCACAGTCCTCATTCTGATTGTAATCCTTTGACCTACAACCCCTTGGTAATAAAGACCCTTCACATGGATTTCATCCACGTGGACCTCCCTTTCATGCATCCTCCAAAATTGATGCTATGACCTTTGATTATGCTCCCTCCTCCACATGGTCTTACTATCCACATGGTGCCATTTACGTTAGTGTGCCACATTATCAATGATGCCATGTAGCAACATTACATGTCACCATGTCAATGTCACAACTCTACACAACATATGAACTCACCATAGGGAGTACATCATCATTTTAGCCTAGCTCGCTTACACAATGCTACTCAAGAACTATCCAATTGGTAAGCTAGTTAGTTGCATATTCATCAAGCCAATCAAACAATGCCACATGGCATTTTAGTCCCCCTTTGCACATATTCATATTTATCTTTTAAATGCAAATTTTAAACTAATGTAACTTTTCCATTTTGACATGGATTTGGGTGTTATTTTTATTGATCTATGTTTCTTGAGTCTTTGACATGATGGCATCGGTGATTTTAAATTATTTTGCTATACGATGCTCTGAAAGTTGATTTTTAATGGACATGTAGAGTTCATCTTCATTTTTGCAACCTTCTAGGGGCATAAATTTTTCGCATAGAATTGGATTTGAGTCTCTCTCTCATTTAACAATTTAGCTATTTTTTTAGATCTACATGACGGTTATTGTGTTTTCTCATTTTAAAAAATGGCTACTTCTAATCCTCATGAGGTTTGGTTAATAAGTACAAATTATTTTCTTAGAAATTCTACATGGAGGACCTACTTAGAAGTAAAAGTTTATATTGAATCACCCTTGGGCTAGATGTTGCACCACTAGACAAAAAGAAATATGCAAAGTGAGGTTTGATTAATAGGTACAACACTCTTGGAAATTATTCATGAAGGATATACTTAGAAGTGGTAGTTTGTTAGAATCACAATTGGGTTGGATATTGCACGACCAAACAATGAGAAATGTGCAAACTAGTTAAATTGCAATAACAAAGTAAGAGGCTTTATTAGCATGTCAATCTTAGGATGTGAAATTTCCATATTTAGTGCTTTGACGCATGACATGAAGCATGTATATAGTTTGAACAACCCTTTGGGAAAACAAATTTAATTTGTGCTCATTTGTTAAAACAAAATCCTCTCTCTTGATTAGATAGAATTTTCCAAAACTAATATTACATCACAAAATTCAAGCTCTTTAAGACTTTAAATTAATGATTGTGTAATCACTAAGCCAATTGATTAGACAATCATGGCTCTAATTTCTATGCTCAAAGATCCTTTTAATATTTGTGTCTTTGCATTTTATTCCACTAAATATGCATTAGTTGCAAATTTATAAGATGCCTTAAGTGTTAACATATGAGCAAGACAAAATTTCACATGTTTTCACTTCACATAGGTTCTAAATATAAATCCTTATTTACTAACTACAATAAAGGCACCATACCCTTCAAGAAGCAGTCCAAGACAACCCTGCAATGCACAATTGCCAAGCATATTACAATTGTTCCTCTAATGTCCTAAAAGGAAACCAAATTGGAGGAGAATAAATCCCAATGGATTTATTCTTTTGTAACAAAGATGGGCATCTTGATAGACATTGTTGGAAGTAGCCATGAAGAAGCATGGTCTCCAAATAAGTCCTTATCCTCTTCTACTTCTTCTAAACCTTACGCATTTTTTGCAATGGCATCTTAACCTACCTAAGAGTGGACTGTAAGCCCTTGGGGGCATCTCAATTAGCGATGGCCATGAAAATGAAGTGTTATGTACCAAGAAGTTCAAGGTTCAAATCCCTCTGATTTACACGTGTCCATGAAAGGGGCATATGTAGGCACCCTAAAGTATGGTGGTGGCAGTCAAGATCGACCTCATTTCACGTGAGTACAAAACTAAGCTAGTTGCAATTCCTCTAATTAAAAAACAAAAACAAAAAAACAAAAGAGTGGATTTTAGACTCAAGGACCTCTTATCATATGGCCAATAATAGGAATATATTTATTTCAATTCCACGACTTTTGTAATTAATGTTATTCTATGAAAATTATTTCAAAATTAATTTTCAAGTCCACTTTATGTACCACATAAATGTGATACCCATAGTGCATCATGAATCATTCATATAAGTATTCTATGGAATTGGAATTATTGTTTCCTTATTGGTTTGAATATGTCATACATAGTGATCCCATCCCATGACTTTTGAAGTTCAATGATAAGAGGCTCAATGTACACATCATATATCTAATTTTATATTTCCCTGCTTATATAAAACAAATGTATTAAATACCACGTACATAGTACACCATTATATGGAACAAAGAATAAAATGTTTGTTGTAAACAATTGTATCTATAAACACCTATAACGATCAATGAAAAACATTGTGTCATTTTTTATTGACATTTGAGGAATACTATTGTGTAAAACAAACATTAGCCACAATGAATAAATGATTCATAATTCCTACAATGCCCTAATTAGGACCTACTCTTCCATATCCATACCAGTGATTTATAAAGAGTAGTAGGAGTAGTGCTTGGTAAACAAATAGATAAAATGCCTTATGCAATATAATTTATCAACAAAAACTTAACTAATACACATAAATTACAGAGAGATCGAAAAAGAGTTTATTGCAATTGTTCATGTTGTTAATAAATTTAGGAACTATGTTACTAAGTGTTGAAGTTTTTATGTACACAAATCATGTTGCCATCAAATACCCAATGAATAAATCTAATATCAATGGCAGAATTATCAGATGACTCTTGTTACTACAACAATTTGATCTAACCATAGTTGATAAACTACGAAAGCAAATGTTGTTGTAGATTTTTTTCAAGACTAACCATTTCTATAGATGAAGGGATGATAGATGACCACATTCCAATTGAACAAGTCATTTTCATCTCAGTACACATCCCCTAGTTTGTTTACATAGATAACTACTTCACAATAGGGAAGTTCCCTTCACATTTTTATTACAAGGAAAGTGCATCATACACTTGGATTGTGGGATGTTTATTTAAGTTTGGACTATATTAGATCTTAAGGAGATGTGTGAGGGAGGATGAAGTGCATGACATTCTCTAGGAATTCCATGATGGACCATGTGGAAGACGTTATGCTGTTAGAGGATGACCTACAAAATTTGAGGACTGACTACTTTTTGCCTACCCTCATAATGATGCCTTCATATACATTTCTCATTGTTATGGATTTTAAAGGATGAGGAAACCCACTAAAACTAAGATGCCACTCCAACCCTAATTATCGCTATAACCTTTTGATAAGTGGGGCATGGACAGTGATACTCCTTTAGGACAAAATAAATACATCAATGTGTGCACCGATTTCTTAACTAAGTGGCTTGAGGTAAAGGAAGTCAAAGTAGCTACAAAACAAAACATAGTTGAGTTCTTAAGAGAGAATAGTTTCTACAAATTTGGATTTCCAAGGGAGAAAATTACAAACTAAGGTTCTCAAGTCAATTCTAACCTCATTTAGAGAATCATATAGTAACACCACATCTACCATAGAAAATCAAATTCTTACCACCCACAGGCCAATGGACAAGTTGAAGTAACTAATAGGGAGTTGGAGAAAATACTCACAAAGGAAATCAATTCAACCAAGAGTGATTGGGCCAATAGATTGAAAAAAACAACATGGGCATATAACACCAAATGGAACACTGCCACACGATTTACTCCCTATGAATTGGTGTATGGAAAGAAATCCATGCTACTTGTTGAGTTTAAATTCTCTGCTTTGAAGATAACCTCCAAGTTGGATATGAATTTGAAAAATGTACAAGAAGAAAGAAGGCATCAGCTCAATGCAATGGATGAAGAGAGAATGAAAACTCTTTTCCACACAGAAACCATACAAATAAAAGAAAAGTTTGGCATGAAAAATGTAACAAAGTTTTTGTCGTCGTTGAATGTATATATCTCCATAAAGAACCTGTAGGCTACAACAAAAGAACACAACTCATCTCAATTCCACACTAAAGAATACATCAGTCAAGCAAAGTTTAAGATGCAAATGAAGATGACAGCAAGGTTACCACAATTTTTGAGTTCACCAACAGACTTTGTAGTTCAATATTTCATTTACCAATATTTCCATTCCTAATTCCAAAGGATTTCTTGCATAACCATCAATCCATCATGTCTTCCACAAGATCATTCACTCATATATAATTTTTTGACTCATCATACAATACCACCATATCGTTTTATAGATCTTGTTACCATACCATCTTAACATTATATTTATAATCATCAAACCTTTTTCCACCTTTGCTAGCCTCCCAAACAATCATTTACTCATTTGAATGGTCCCTAATAGGATTTCCTACAAAATTCTTGTATTTTTACATAAATTTATAGCAATACTTAAAAGCTATAGATTGGAAAAATATTCATCTCCACGACTCCATATTTTAAACAAAACATCTTCAAAGTACCATTTTGCACTCAACAAAAAGAAATCTGCATTATGAAGCACTTCTACAGGATCCCCCATAGTTCTACGAGATTCTCTAAAGAAAATAACACAACAAACTAGAAGGCCAAGACTTTGAGGTAGGGAACACCTCCCACATGTTAGGTTAGGGGGGTTGAGGTTCTGTGAGGGTGTTAGTTTTCATGTATGGTAGCAATAGACAGGTAATCTAGTCTCATATTGTATCTAAGAGGCTAAGGAACACGAGATCTCCAAAACCTAGAAAAGGTTTCACAAGAAAAGACTTAGGACACCTTAATTAATGTAATTATCCATAATTCAAATATTTCCTAAGTCTAACTTAGGAAAAGTGGTTAATTAAAGGGAATTAATTAAGGAAGTTCAATTTTTCTCTAAAGGCTTCTATTGATGAAATCAAGTTGATCTTAGCCATTGGTTGAGATGTAGTAATGGTCGTTGAGACTTCAATGGGAGATTATAAGAGCAAGTCGAAGGGATTGGAGAATACACAATTAATGATTTAAGTAGTTCAACTACGTAGTCGTAAGCATTCAACAAAGGCACAATTGGAGCTAGGGAAAGCATCAAAGCAAGGGTTTTAGCATAGATTCAAGGATAGGAGTCTAGAGGAATTTTCCACAACATTTTCCTGTGTTTGAAGAAAGAGGAGGACAAATTCAACTGCAGAGGAGGTTGATTACAACACTATGAGTTAGCCAATATACCTGTGCGAGTTGACGAAGGAGCCATGTTTCAGTTGCCAACTGTCAAAATAGGGTCCACGAGGCAGAACGAGTGAGTTTTAGAGGTAGAGGGAGGCTAGACAGCTTACGTGGAGGTATTTTCAAGGTTGTACGATTTTATATGTGCGAGAAATGCACATTTTACACTGCAAATCGAGCAATAGGAGAAGTGTGAGTTTGCCAGAGAAGGCCAGATATGGTGCAGAGGGATATAAGGGTGTCTTCCAGAATATTTTTCTAGTAGGATATTGTCATAGCTTTGCCAAATTGGCAAGCAAATCATTGTACTCTTGAATTGATGAAGATTAATAATAAAACCCTCATTTTATAAACTAGTTTTCCCCTCATGGTTTTTCTAGGGACAATTTTCCAAAAACAATGGTGTTATATCTTTGTTTGTGTTCATCTATTTCTCAGTTCCAGTTTTTTATTTCCGCAGTTTTTTTATTGTGAAAAATGCAATAGTGAATTTATCGTTATTTGTCAAATAATAACTGAAAATACAAATAAATTGCTAATAGCTAGAAGATAAATCTCCAATAATTGCATTCAAGGAATTTTCACATGGTATAAAAGTAGAAAATATTGAATCAATGGCTCTAGAAATGAAGGAGGAGAGATTTGTGTGTTTTAGATGGAGATTTGAAGCACAACATTTCATATTTATGCAGGCATACCCAAGCAATGTGAATTGAGGGGAGAAAAACGATTGATTATTAGTCCAGGTCAGAGGAAAATTTTGATTTGTCTCAAAGCAGTAGCAGCAGGCAGTGTGGATTGCCAGAAAGGGTTTCCAGTGAGCATATCAAATATTTTGTAGAGAAAATCTAGCACAGTGGTTTTGCAGTAGCGGATCAACGTAGAGCAAGGAAGAGAAAATTAGATAGAGAGGGAATTTCCATAAATTCTTAGATGGTTTCCAGTTTTCTATAAGAGGAAAGGAGGTCGTAAATCCTAGCAAAGAAAGCCATAGTAGGAAAAGTGATTTTCTAGTGCAAACTTTCCAGTCAAGCCAGTGCGTGCTTTAGGGTTAGCAATGCATGTGCCAGTACCAAAATACGTTCCAGGGGTAGATCAAGTTGCCCAGAGGAGTAACAGGAAGTATGAGTTTTGAGAATGGATTGCAGAAGCAAGTACGAGTAACCCAGAGTATATCTATGCAATACAAGGAAGAGTGGGAGTGCAAGGAGAAGGTAGAGTTAGTTTTTCGGAAGGAGATGGATATTTCCCATATTAGTATTTCCCCGGTTTTTGAGTTTCACAAATATGATCACAGTAGGACTTAGAGAACAAGATAGGTTGGATTAAGCCTCCAACTTTGACATCTGGAAGGCCAGGATGCAATTCCTATTGGATGAGCATGGTTTGGAGGAGTTTATGATAGTGGTTGTTTCTGAACCAATAGATCATATCCAGTACCTTGAGTACAACACGGATATGGCCAAAGCCAAGAAATTGGTCCTAGACAAGGTTCGGGATCACATCATCCTACATATTATAGAAAATAAAATAACAAAGGACAATGGGGAATGTCATCATGAAGTTGTAACAGGATCCACCTGAGAATCAGAAGATGATTCTCGCGGAGAATTTGAGGATGATCAAGATGCAAAGGGGCAAGAACGTTACATCTGATCTCACCAAGATTCAAGGTGTCAGAGATGAACTTGTAGTTGTTGGAGAGAAACCATCAAATAGTGATTTGATGCACACAACACTCAATGGTTTTACCAAAGAGTGGAGTACATTTGTCCAAGTGATTTCTGAGTGAGACACACTTCCTAGTTGGGAGTGCCTATGGAGTGACTTCACTCAAGAGGGTCGAGGCTCAGTCTCATGGAGGGTACTACTAGTAGCAATGGCAAGGGATTGAAGGTAGAGAAA
Organism: Pinus taeda; assembly: GCA_000404065.3. Classification (NCBI taxonomy): domain Eukaryota; kingdom Viridiplantae; phylum Streptophyta; class Pinopsida; order Pinales; family Pinaceae; genus Pinus; species Pinus taeda. The sequence goes on from APFE031532761.1 coordinate 26,988, forward strand.
TAAGAAAAAACAACACTCTTGTAGGCAAAAGGAAAAGTGAAGAAGGGTCATATTCAAGGACAAGACTCAAAGGGAGAGAAGAACAAGGACCTATCATTGGTCAAGTGCTTCAGATGTGGTGACCTTGGTCACTACTTCAACCAGCGTCCAAAGAGGAAGAAGGATAAGAAGGGGAAACAAATGACATCTTCAGTAAAGATTGATGACTTGTCCTCCAGATTGGAGGATGGGTTCGCTATGTTTGCAACATTATCCTTAGATGGGGGAGGAGTATGATACTCTAGTATGCTATATTGGGTAGGGTCTAAGGGAGGAGTAGCATGAGGTCTAGATCTAACCATGGAGGCTTGATTAGTAGATTAGATCCAGTTGTTGTGTTTCTCAGATGGATCATTACCTTTTCTTCGGGGGGCCAAGAGTTAAAGTAGCGGGAAGATAAAAGTGTTAGCAAGGCGCAGTCAAATTCTCAAGAGACAATGTAGAGCTATTGAGGTGCAATTAGATACTTAGGAGACAAGTGCAAGGCCAATTACAGTGACACAGTAAATCAATGAGAATTTGAGACTCAGAGTGAGTCTAGCTTCAAAGGGAGCAATTCTATAGAAGCTTGATCTTCATGATTTGAGAGATCAATACACACATGTGCATAGATTAATTAAGGGAAGAGGCATCGGCAATGTGAGATCAGAGTATGCGCAATAGCATGGTGGACAATAACTACTAGAGTGTTTTCTTCACAGTGATTTCCAGTGACAGGGAATTAGTTTATATTGAAGATGTGAAGGAAGGATGTATCACAAATGTCAGACACCATTAGCATTTATCAATTTGGTTATAGCATGTTCCCATAGACCAACAAGTGGTTGACATACTCATGAAGGCCCTGGGGAGGGTAAAGTTCATCTACTTCAGAGAACATATGGGCATAGTGGAGAAAACCTTCCTCGCTAAGAGGGAGTGTAATGTTTTGGACATGGTAGCAGTGAAAAGGTGTTATAGTCTCATATTGTGTTTAAGAGGCTAAGGAACATGAGATCTCCAAAACCCAGAAAAGGTTTCACGAGAAAAGACTTGGAGACACCTTAATTAACTTAATTAGCCATATTAAAATATTTCCCAAGTCTAACTTAGGAAATGTGGTTAATTAAAGGAGATCAATTAAGGAAGTTTGATTTCTCTATAGGGACTTCCATTGATGAAGTCAAGTTGATCTTAACCATTGATTGAGATGTAATCATGATCATTGAGAGATCAACATGAGATTATAAGAGTGGGTTGAAGGGATTGGTGAAGACATAGTTAATTAGTTAAGCAGTTTGACTACCTAGTTGCAAGCATTCAATAATGGCGTAGTTGAAGCTAGGGAAGGCATCAGAGAATGGGTTTCAACAAAAATTAGGAGTAGAAGTTCGAAGTAATTTTCCTCAACGTTTTCTAGTGTTCAAATATAGGAAAGAGTAGGTCAAATTCCTCTGCAAAGGATTTTGAATACAATCATGTGAGTTAGCTAGTTTACCTAGTGTGATATTCAAGAGGAGCCACATTTCAATTTCCATTTGTCGGATTAAGGCCCCTGAGGCAAAGCAAGTGGGTTTTAGAGGTAGAGAGAGGATAGATGAATTACCTGGAGGCATATCCAGGGATGTAAAAATTTATATGTGCATGAAGTATGCATTTCTAGACTATAGAGCAGGAAACAGTGTGAATTTTCCAGAAAGGGTCAGATTGTTGAGAAATCAAGGGCACCTAGGTCAGGTTAATTTCTCTTACTTTGATAACTTCTTGTGATGTTCTTTTACTTAAATTGATGTATTTTGTAGTTAGCTTCTTATTTACTTGATTAGTATAGTGTTTTTATCATCAAACAATGACCAAACTATGAAGATCAAAGAGACAAGAGGACACAAAACATATTTTTCTAGCCAGGGAAAAAACCCACAAGAATTCTTCTCTTCTTATAGAATCTTCAAATGACCAATTCCAAGACCTAATACCCTTGAAAAATACCCCTCAAAGACCTAGTCATCTTCTCATTTTCATGAGCTTATCCTTCACAAATTCAACCCTAGTCAACCTACTCCAAACTTCATGTTTCAACCTCTTCTTCAAAATTTTTGTTGTTGCTTCAAGACTACAATTTCTAGCCTCTACTACGGAAACCCTAACTTGGCATGTGTGAGAAAATATGGTGAAATATGTCTCTTTCTTCCTTCACTTGGGGAGTTTTTTCTTCCTTAGTAACTCGGCTTGCAATATGATCCCTTTAACACCTAATTTCGACCTCCCAGTATGGTGGTAATTTTTCAGTCTTGCTAGAATAAATGTTTCCCTAATCCTTTCGCACGTGTAGGAGATTCAACCCTAAAACAGTCCTCTTCAAATTTGGTTTTGGTTTCCTTTTATTCTCCTCCTTCACTCCTTTTAGGTCTCATTTTCTTCCTTGATCAAACTTGTTGGATGTTTCTTCAAATGAGGTCAAGTACCTCTTATTCATGAGGACAAGTTGTCCTGCCTTGTAGCCCAAATTGTTGATGGCTAGGCCGAATTAATCTTGGAGGGTCTTTATGACTCAAATTGGCTTACATAAATTACTTTGACTTGATACATGATTCCCAATGGGGTTTTTTATATATTACAATGACTCATTGACTTCTTGACTCTATGGAAAACCCTAAAATCACTCAATGGGTGCTTGACCTACAAATAAATTGACCTTGAGCATGAAACCCATCCTACAAAATCATAATAATAAGTTTTCTTTCTTTTTACAATATACAAGAATCAAGATTTCATTTCATACTTATGAAGATTGAGCCTAGTTACATACTTCAACACTCCCTCTTAACTAGGGAGGTATTCATAATACATACATGGTACATGGACATTCTCATACTGAAGAATTCACATAAGAAGAGTCAGATTGGTAAGCCATCTCATAAGGTATCTTCTCATCTTATATCAATGAATCTCATCATATCAACCAACAATGTCACATAGCAAGGCCTTGACTAACATCTCTATATCTCCACAAGATTATAGCACAATGTTGGGGAGACAAATGATTTATATGCACCTTCATAATTGTCTCTCAAGGCACATACCCCATCCAGATGTTCACAATGTATAAACCCATCTCTCAATCATACGTCACTTATCCTAGCTCTTGTAGTTGATCTCTTATTTGAGATACCCTAATAAGGTATGAGGCTACATGTTCTTCCTTTTATACCTTCATCTTGTATAGTTTGGCTCTTGACGATATAATTTTTCCTGCAATACTTACAGAGAACAATTCTACCAGTTTTTCATAGTTCTCTTTCGATGTCTTCAACTTTGTTACATACGAGATGAGAGAATCCTTGATTGAATCAATGAGGAGCCTTTTAGCCCTTTTTTCTCCTTTCATATATTTTGATAGAGCATGAGACTGTTCTTGAGGAGGTTTGTTGATTGAGCCCATGACATATTCACTAACTTCATTTTCTATGAGGATCAAATCTATTTTCTTCTTTCAAGCAAGGTGATTCGATGTCCCAACAAATTTGTTGTTCTCCTTGCAGAAAGAAGTCATTGTAGATTGAGACATAAACTATAGAATACTTACTTGTCAAGTGAGGATGCTCCTTCGGTGATGATATCGTCAACTATATGCCTTCTTGATGATGCTGACTTCCACTACTTCTTTTTACAATTGAAGATGCCTCCTTGATGTTTGCTTGATGGTCTTCTTCAAGGATATTTGAGATGTGACTCTTTTTCTCAATGAGAGTGAGATCACTTTGATTGATGATGAAGTGTTGTTCTTGATTTCTTTGATTGATGATTGTTGAATGTGTAAGCTTCCAAGAATACTTCAAGTGTGTAGAGTCCTTATTCCAATGAAGGTGGGGTCTTTAAGGTCTTCTTCTTCTTCCAAGAGTTCTTTCCTTCAATATGATGCGTATACTAATCCTCCTTGATGATTTCCTTGCTCTTGGCCCTTATGTATCCTTCTTCAATTACATGACCTTCAAGTTTCATTTCCTTGTTGTTTGTCACCTTAGCTCTGATACCATGTTGAGAAATCAAGGGCAGCTGGATTAGGGATATTTATCTTATTTTGTTAATTGCTTATGATGTTCTTTTACTTAACTTGATGTGTTTTGTGGTTAACTTCATCTTTAATTGATTAGTATAGTGTTATTATCATCAAACAGCTACCAAACTATGAAGATCAAATATATAAGAGGACACAAAATGTAGGTTGTTAGCCAGGGCCAAAACCTCTCCTCTTGAGAGGAAACCCCACAAGAATTCTTCTCTTCTTATAGAATATTCAAATGACGAATTCCAAGACCTGAGACCCTTGACAAAAACCCCTCCAAGGCCAAGTCAGCTTCTCCTTTTGATGAGCTTATCCTTTACAAATTCAACCATAGTCAACCTGCTCCAAACTTCAGATTTCAACCTCTTCTTTAGAATTTTGGTTGTTGCTTCAAGACTGCAATTTTTGGCCTTTGTTGCAGAAACCCTAACTTGGCACCTGTGAGAAAAGATCGTGAAATATGTCTCTTTCTTCCTTCTCTTGGGGATTTGTTTCTTCCTTAGTAACTTCACTTGCAAGATGATGCCTTTGACACCTGATTTCGACCTCCCAATATGACTGTAATTTTTCAATATTGCTGCAATAAATTGTAGAAATTTGATAGAAATTGCAAATGCTCAAGATTTCAAATTGAAAAACAAGAGACACAATTCTACTCTATTGATCTACGGAATGGAAATCACAATTTAGAGCAACATGCATAGACATGCAATAAGCAAAACCACAAGTACACAGTGATTTCTAGGGGGAACCTAATTGGGAAAAATCACTCAAGCCTCTTTGCATTAATCAGTTGAATAGAGAAACTATTACAATTTCTTGCTCCAGATATGACCATAACTTGCAAAAGAATAATTGTTCTCTCTACTGATTAAGGACCTTTGTCCAACACTTAGCCAATTTCTACCTCCTCCAACCTCCTATTTCCTTGCACAAATCTGAGCTAATTTCAGCTCCTAAACAATAGGGAAGTCCCTATTTCCTTGCATAATTACCAAGGATTGATCAACTGCCTACATGAAAAATTTTGTGCACTCCACTGTTATACAAATAATTTTACATTAGCCTTAATTCCTCCACTCCATTTAAGGAATTTGAATTCCATGCATGCATGAGTTATTTTGGGTTGATTGATCAGTTAATCGACATATCTCTAAGTTAGAATATTGTCTCACTACACAACTGACCTTCAATTGACTCTATTAATTGCTATAGGTAAGTTAACTAAGTACAACTGAAAATAATTGAACTAGATTGCTAAAATTTAGCAATCAACACATGCATGGCTAAACTCAAAGCCCACTAACTTGATTTTACTAAGCTAATTGATTCAAAAGAGTCATGTCACATTAGTTAACTACCTCCAAGTTGTCATGCTGATGTGGAAATTTGATTTACTCAATTTGACTAAGGCTAAAGTTAAATTGAGCTTGTCTTGCTACACTTTCTAACACTCCCTCTTAGCAAGAAAGAAACCACCCCTATCCATCACTTGTGGAATGTACTGTAGCACTACCTCTCATTGTTGTTGTTGATACTGCAACAACTACAACTGAGAAGCATAAGAAAAAAACATTGAATCAACTACCTCTGCAACTGTCTACTGGGAAAATTGCATTGATTTTGATTATGAATCGTACCTCTTGCACTTCTATCAACACGACTTTGTGCTCCTCATCATCTGACTGCACAAACTCACATTGATCCTTCCGCTACAAAATATTTTGGGCCCATGTATCAAGATAATGATCCATGAGGAGGACACCTCAATGGACCCTACCCAAATTTCTGCAACTCTAGGACTAAGGCTCTACATCACCCCACTTTACTCTAGGAGGTATAGTTGCAATTGCTCCCTTTGCCCACTTGGATTGAAATCTCCTTCTACTAGAGGTCTCATACTAGACCTCATCATCATCATCTTGTTGGTCTACCCAACTACCAACTGGCTAAGGTTCCATCTTAAGATCTCTATTTTGCTCCCTCTCAACCACCACATCTCTAATTTTTGCATTTCTCCTCAAGGTTTCACATGCATGTTCTTCTAATGTGTAGAGGATCTCGATCTTGACACCAATTTGCTTAATTTGAACTGAAGAAAAATGCTTAAGGTAGGGCTTCCCATTGTTGAAGACTACCTCGTACCCTTTGTCTTCAGTCCTAAATTTATTCATCAAACCAAGTTTTCTAGCATCATTGCTATTTTCTAATAGATTAATGAGGGTCTTCCACATAGCAAAGGGAGTCTCATTTCCATCTAATTTCGAGACTATGTGGTCTCTCACACCCTCCAAGATGATCCTCCTAGCTCTAGCAACATCCTTCTTCCACTAGGTTAATCGTTGTGCATCCGAATCTGGAGGCTTCACAATGTCAGTTTTAACATATTCTAACACACCATTATCATCAATCACTATGCCCATTCATTCCTTCCAAACTATGAAACTCGAGCTACCCTCCAGGGCATACTCCAATCTCAATCCGTCGAAATCCATACTCCCGAATCTGAAGAAAAATTATTGCACTGAAGCTGAAAATTGAAAATTCCTAAGGGAAAAATTAAAAATATTGGTTCTAATGTGATTTCAAGGCTATAATGCAATGTAGAAATTTGATAGAAATTGCAACTGCTCAATATTTCAAACTAAAAAACAAGAGACACAATTCTACACTCCTAATCTTTGGAATGGAAATCACAATTTAGAACAACATGCATAGACATTCAACAAGAAAAACCACAAGTACACAGTGAACTCTAGGGGAACCCAATTGGGGAAAACCCCTCAAGCCTCTTTGCATTAATCAGTTGAATAGAGAAACTATTACAATTGCTTGCTCTAACTCTTAGCACAACTTGCAAAAGAATAGTTGTTCTCTCTACTGATTAAGGACCTTTGGCCAACACTTAGCCAATTTCTACCTCCTCTAGCCTCTTATTTCCTTGCATGAATTTGAGCTAATTTCAGCTCCTAAAAAATAGGGAAGTCCCTATTTCCTTAAGCAATTCCCAAGGATTCATCAACTACTTGCATGCAAAATTGTGTACACTCCACTAGTATACAAATAATTTTACATTAGCCTTAATTCCTCCAGTCCACCTAAGGAATTCAAATTCCATGCATGCATGAGCTATTTTGGGATGATTGATTAGTTAATTGTTAGATCTTTGAGTTATAATGGTGTCTCACTGCACAACTAACCTTCAACTGACTCTATTAATTGTTAGAGGTCAGTTAACTGAGTACAACTGAAAATAACTGAACTAGATTGCTAAAATTTAGCAATCAACACATGCATGATTGAACTCCAAGCCCACTAACTCGAATTTACTAAGCTAACTAAGTGACAAGAGCCAAGAGCCATCTCACACTAGTTAGCTGCCTCCAAGTTGTCTTTCTAATGTGGAAATTCGATTTACTCAACTTGAGTAAGGCTAAAGTCAAATTGATCCTTTCTTACTACACATTCTAATATAAATGTTGCCCTAATCCTTTCGCACGTGTGGGAGATTCATCTCTACAACAATCCTCTTCAAATTTGGTTTTGTTTTCCTTTTATTCTCCTCCTTCGCTCTTTTTAGTTCTCCTTTTCTTCCTTGATCGAACTTGTTGGATGTGTCTTCAAATGAGGTCAATTACCTCTTATATATAGGCTTCCCTTGGAGTTCGAATTGTCATCATGAAATTGACTTGTCCTTCCTTGTAGGCCGACTAGATCTTGGAGGGTTGTTATGACTCAAATTGACATACATAAATTTATTTGACTTGATACATGATGCCCAATGGGGTATTTTATACATTACAATGACTCACTGACTTCTAGACTCTATGAAAAACCATAGAAGCACTCAATGGGTACTTGACCTACAAATAAATTGACCTTTAGCATGAAACCCATGCTACAAAGTAATAATAATAATTTTTATTTCTTTTTGCAATATACAAGAATCAAGAGTACATTTCATATTTATGAAGAATGTACCTAGTTACATACTCCAACACAGATCAGTTGCAGAGGCAAACAAGGGTGTCTTCCAAAATATTTTGCTAGTATAAGATTGTCAGAGCTTTTCCAAATTACAAAATAGATCATTCTACTCTTGAATTGTTGAATATTAGTAATAAAACCCTCATTTTTTGCACTAGTTTTCCCTTTGGGGTTTTTCCAATGACAATTTTCCAAAAGCAATGGTGTTATATTTTTTTATGTGTGCATGTATTTCTCAATTCCAGTTTTTATATTTTCACATCATTTTTTTATTGTGAAGAATGAAATAGTGAATTTATCCTTATTTGTTGAATAATAATTCATAATACAAATAAATTGCTAAGAATTATAAGATAAATCTCCAGTAATTGCATTCAAGGAATTTTCATAGAGGGGACATGATGTGACCCAAGAAGTCTTCAAAATCATAAATGAGATTGCAATCATGAGCAATCACCATGACATAATTTCCTGATGATGACTAAGGAAAGTTAAGTGTGCAGTATATTAACTGGAAACAAAGTGAAATGTGGTTGTGGTCAAGGACATAACTAAGAGACAATATCACAAATTTGTGCGCTAAGATAAATTTGAACTAACCCATCACCCTTCTTTCGACCATCTCTTGATTAAAAATAAACTCTCCCTCATCAAAGTCATCGAAGTCTACCACAACCAAAATAACCCTCCTACTGGAAGTAGGAACATAATCCTCCTATAAGAAACTATAGACAACACTAAAAGATGCACAACAAAAGGAGAAGATAGCATTCAAAGGGGGTAGGTTGGTATAATTTTTTCCAGGCTGTAAATTTCAAAAAAATTATCTTCTATGGTTATTAGAATCCATTTTGACATTTTTGTTAAGTATATTCTATATAAATTTATTTATTGGTTGTTTATTGTCAATTTTTTTGTCTAAAAATCTCACTAAAATAATATTTATCTAGGGATTGTGACCCATACTAGATTTAGTTTCTGAGGGTTATTTAGAATCAAAACTATTTTACAAGACCCATTTACAACTTCTATTATCTAAGAAAGAAGAAAACTTTATCTCAAAAAGAATCCTATAGAATTTTTTACAACAATGGGGATAGGGTTTAACCAAAGGGAACTTGCAGACTCCACTAGGGTTTATCAAATCCCTAAGGTGGTGAATATTTTTCAAAGGAATCATTGGCTAGGGTACTTTGAGAAACTAAGGGACTATGATGATGACATTGCTCTAGAATTTTCCTTGAATCTCCATAATTACAAGGGATGGGAGTACATGATTAGTGAAGAGGTTGGAACTTTTTGTTAATGATATAATCCTTAGGGGTTTTCCATGGGACAAAAAATGAAGGTAAGAATCCACACTTGCCAAGAAGAAACTATTCTTGGACTATGAAGAGTACATAGAAGACAAGAATGGAGTGAGAAGGGAGAGCGTGCCAACACCATGGGACGAAGTAGTGTATCACATACATAATGGGTGCTTTGACCTATTGACTATTGACCCAAGCATGAAACCCATGCTTTAATAAGTCAATTTAATAATAAATATTTTTTTTCTTTCTTTTGATAAATATATTTCATTATGACTCAAGTACAATTATGAAGGTCGAACCTAGTTACATTCTTCAACACTCCCTCTTAACTAGGGAGGTATTCATACTTACATATATCTATAGAGGTACATGGAAGATATGAAAACACATGATCTATGAAGATTTTAGGAACCACAATGCCATGGACTAAATTCCTAATCAGGGAAATCTATCCAAGGTCCTCAAATAGTTTAAGCACTCATGATGCCACGGACTAGATTCTTGACCAAGGCAATCTATCTGAGTGGGAGTAAGATGGACTAATTCTTTTTGCCAGTCTAGGTACCATTATGCTTACTTGTTAACCATTGACCCAGGGATCCAGGTGCGTATCCAAGGTCATAGCTCTATCACCAACACCATCCTCCCTACTTTGAGATTTAGACATCAACTCATAGTGTTGGTCGGATGTCCTCCCAGGCAATGTGTCTTACACACAAAGCCTCAACCCATAAAATATCTCTCACTTCAAACATGCTTTTCCAAAACTTCAAGATTTTTACTTGAATAGTCACAACCCAATTAGTAAAAACCTTTCGATTACTCATGAGTAAACACAAACCTCTAGGGTCTCTTGACATCTTGATGTTGCCTTACAATTCATCACAATAGGACTTCGAGGTTTTCCAAACAAATCTTGACAAATTTTTCATCAATCATTTAGCTTCCTTTCCGACTTTACATATAGAAACCAAATCCAACTATCCTTCTTTCAGCTGCACCTTAATATGCATTTTCCAATTTGTTCAAGGTATCCATCATGACTATAGTATGCCCTCCCTCTCAACTCAGGAGATATACTCATTTCTTTATCCAGGATCCCTCTTAACTTAGGGAGATCAACTTCTTTCCTATGACATCAAAGAATATTTCATGGCTTCCATCCTTCTTGATCATCATCATTCATATAAACACCTTCATCAAACTTATCAAATCAACTTTACTTACGAATATCTTCACCATCTTGAATATTATGCACCTGCACAACTTAGATATCTACTACAACCAAAACCATAGAAGCATGAAGTTAACCATATCATAATCATATAATAATGGAAGCATTAGACATTAGATATCAAATACCTAAAATTAGTTACGTTCACATACAAGAGACACATACTTTTATACTTCAACTTCTTACTAGGGTTTTGCCATAAACCCTAGAAGACTTTTGAACAACTTAATCAGGCTAACAATCTTCATTATAGCTAGCGCTTCAATATTTCTTCCAGACATACCTTACTACAGAATATTGCAATCCCTAGAAGCCATTCAAATATAGTTCTACAATGCATCCAACAACTTTAGAACTCATATGTTAGAATTTCTACTAGGATTTCTTTCAAAACCCTAGATTTCATACACGAGATTCAACAATCAAAACCAATCATGGCTTAGTTTAAAGTTTCAACAACCTAGCTAATTTCTAGTAGGGTTTTGTTGTAAACCCTAGCTTCGTCATTAAGGTTAAACAATATCATCCTAGAATATCAAACTTAAATAAGGGTTTAGTTACAAACCTCAACACATCTATACATATCTAGTATTATGTCATCACACATAAGAATATCATTAACATATATTAGCCAAACCTAATGACACAAATATCAATATATATCAAACTTGATCAAATAGACAAACATATACCTAGTGATTCATTCCTAAGACATTATCTAAAATAAGGGTCTTGCTTATAAACCCTACGAAACCCTAAAGATATAAGGTTTAAATACATAACATAGTTAAAACCAAATTTACCAAAACTTCACAGGTTTGGGATTTCAGGCATCACCACCCAACCCTAAAATATTAGGGCTTTCATGACCATACAAAAACCCCAAACATGACATCATCAAAACTTCAAACATCAATAATAACATTTTCTTAGACTTTACCAATAACCCTATGTAGGTTAAGGTTTTAGACATTATCATTGACATACCATTTAATTTAGGGTTTTACAGAGAACCTTTTTAGGGTTCCACAAGATTGATCAAAGATATAATAAGGGTATATTTATCTAATGATTAATCACCCAAATAAGAATATTTATGATTCATGAAGCTAGACACAACGATGTTAGTAATTTAACGTAAATTTCAAAAGATGATGGATGTACCTTTTATGTTAGGAGAATTTCATAAAGTGTATAGTATGAGACATACCTAGAGATGTTCCTTGAAAAAGCTTGTAAGAATTCCTTGAAGTGTTCTCTTTGTATTAAGCCATGATATTTTAGGAGTTGTCTAACGAGGCAGAGGAATTGCCCAGACGGCCAAAAGTGACCGGAAAGCGGGCACAAATATTTCAAAAAATATTGTAGAGGCAGTGTTTGAATCATGTTTTTGATGGTGGAAATGGATTCAGCACCATCAAAAACGTCTAGGACACCTAAAATTTTGAAGTTTAACGACTATAACTTGGATTTACAAAAATCCTTGCTGGATTTTCTCTAAATATGACTGGAATTTCCATAACTTTCTGGGCAACTCCTCCACCTCGTTAGACTACGCAGATCTTTTATACCTGTAATAAATACTTTCAAGCAAAACATGTGATACCAAGAACATGATTTTTAATTTTTCAATCTATATTTTCTATGCAACAATGGGGGATGGAATCCTAGTATAAACCTTATATATAAAAATCAAATTACATTTTCTTCCAATCAACACTAGGATTTTATTTGACATCCTAGATTACTTGTAAACCCTAGAAGATAATTATTAAGGTTATTGTATGTCATCTAGGGATTACATTCTTTATCCTAGACTAATTTTAAACAAGAATTATATGGACCATTTGAGATTAGATATATTGAAAATCTAAAATATCATTTAAATAAATATACGTACCTCGTGTTTACATACCTTAAACGTGTTTGATTGAGAGATAATATTCCATAGGACATGATGCTCTTTTGGTAAAATTATTGTTAGATGACTAAAACATAAGAATAACAATATTTACTTGAGTTAGAAGTTGATCTCAAAATGTTGAATGTTGTAGAGAAGGCTTCCAAGAAAGAGTTGCTACTGGACTTAACAATGTAAACTTTGAAATGGGAACTATAAACTCAAAACGGGAACTCTGGCCAAAAAACCCCAAAAAAACATCAAAAATAGTGCTAAAAATGAAAAGTGTGTATACTGGAACAATGATTTTTGTTTTTTAGGGTCAATTTTGAACATGTTTTAAAAATGGCAGTGAAAATGAAATTTTTGTGCAAAATATAGCTTGAAAACAAAAAATTAATGATACTGGAATGATGATTTTTTTTAGGGTCAATTTTCAAAACTTTTAAAAAATGCTAGTAAAACCAAATTTTTGTGTGCCAAACAAAGTTGTTTATGAGGTAAAAAACACATCAATGTTTTTGGTAGAATGTCAATTTTCTTTCCTAAGTATAAATTCAACATGTGCTTAACCATAACATGCTAGATACAAAAGAAATTGAAATTTTTTCAACTATAAAATTAAAAAACCATGACATTATGAACAAATTACATCACTAAATGAATTCAAAAGTCATTATTTGTATATTGAATAAAACATACATTATATCTTTAATTTAATATTGCATTGTAGATATTTTAAACAATAAAAATGATCATAATTAAGGCATATAATCCAACAACATAAAAATGCCTCATAACTTCTCATTTAACACCATATGGAATCATAAGTTTTATTTCAAAATACGATGCATACATTAGTTATATAAACTATCTTAAACAATTATTCAAAATCACTCATGTTTTCTTGCACACCATTAGAATTCACATCTTCAGATGAGTGACTGGATGCTGACGAAGATGTTCCATATTCTTCTCTTTCATCAACTAATGCCCCATATGAGTCCACATGCATGCCCATCATTTCAGGTTTCAAAATTCTTCTAGATCTACGACTGGTTTCAGCAAACTCCCATCTCAACAATGTTCCTTCTGGTAACAACCTTTTCAGAATCTCTATTGTCTTGAAGTGAAGAGTTCCTCTCTTTGTTAAATTGAAGTCATAAACAAGTATGTCAACATCCTCAAATTTTCATATGTCTGTGTGGCGGTGATTTATATTTGTACCCTTTCTTTTTCTCTTTCCACCATTTTTTTTGTCAACTACCATCTCTGGCTTATACACACCATTGAATGGGTGTGTATTTGTGGCATA
>APFE031532761.1:57625-69988 GCA_000404065.3 Pinus taeda
AAAAAAAAAAATTAAAATAAAAACAAGAAAATATGAAGAAGATGACCACTTAAAAAATAATTACATTTACAAAATAATTATTTACATTTCATACATTAGAAAATAAAAATAAAAAATAAAAAACCTTTTAAAAAAAGGGCCTGATGTAGAATTACCACTTTTTTAAATCAGCGTGAAAAACACTACCATTCTAAAACGCAATGTACATAAAAATATTTATAGTGCCAAAAACTATGCTCTAAAAAACACTTGTGTTCTTCATCACCACTTTTCAAAATCGGGTCACTTTTTTGCTATCTCTATAAAACGGGTAACGGTATGAGTTCCCGTTTCAAAGTTTACATTGTTACTTCATATAGACTACTCCTCATGCTGACATAAACTGCTTATTTTTGCTTATTGAATTTAGACTTCATAACATGTCTTATTTTCATCTTTCTGGGTTGGATTTTATATCATTTTTTTAGGCTTATACAATATATATAGATGCATTGATTCTCGTCATCTTCCATACTGGCCTTTTCTCCTTCTTGTAGTGACAGTATCATTGGTCTATAATCCTTTCTATGTTGGCTTCAAGGATTGTTGAATTCATCTTTGTCTAACTTCTCGGTCCTTCAAAATTTCTACTTGCATTCTTTCATTGTTTTAACTTTCAAGTTCAGGTCTACAACCTTAATCACCTTGGTTTGAGGTCTTAATTGTGGAATTATGGCTTTACAATTATACTTAGAGAAATATCATATTAATTTACTTTTTCCTTTCTATATGGCTTGGTCTTTAAAGATGAACTACAAACTCTTTTTCTTTAACACAGAAGTGATCTACAGAGCTTGGATGTATGTGGTGATTCCAGACCTTGACAATCATGCATAGCAGTTCGATCTTCTTCACAAAGAGTTCAATCTAGCCTTTCAGTCCTTAAGCAGTGATTCCTTTAAACACCTTTTCTTGACTTGATTAGACCTACAATCTACTCACACAGATAAGCCCGGAATTTCATCCTGGATACAGAGATGTGAATCACAAATGTATATTCTTCCAACCCGGTGTCTTGATTAGGTAACTTGACCTAATTAGTTCCTTTTGTATCCTTCTTTCACCACAGCTCTGATACCATGTTGATAAATCTACTAGGGTAGCAAGTTAATTTATTTCTCTTATTATGACATTATATTGTGATGTTTCATTATTAGTTTTCCTTCTAAATAGGAAAAGGACATGAGATGTAGGCACACAACTAGGGAAAACCCCTATGTAGGGGAAAACTGTTGAAAATGGCAACAAGAAATGCTAAAAATAGAAGTGCTAAAAATAACACTTCTATAAATAACAGTTTTGGTATCAGTGCTAGATTGAGCAACAGGGAATGAAAAATGAAAGTGTTAAAAATAGCATTGCTATATTTTAGCAATTCAGGATGGATTCCAATTTTAGTCAGTCCCTGGACTAAAATAGGAAGTAAAATTTGAATTTGAACTTAACAGCTGTTTGAAAATAAATTAATTAATTCACCATGAGTTAATTAGTTGTGAAAAATCAAACATGAAGTCTATGTGAGGACATACAATAGTTTCTCCATTAATTGAAGAATTTATCCATCAGTTAAAGAGATAAGGATGGGTTCTAATTTGAGTTGTAATTAGTTGGCTCAGTTAATTGAGTCAAGTCTAATTAGACTGATTTAAACAGTTTGTTTAAATTAATGTGAGCTCAGTTAGTTAATGCATGCTTGCATATAATTGTTTCACTTCAGATAACTGAATATTCTCTCATGAATAACTCATGCATGTCAGTTCAAGCAGAGACCTAGTTGAGATCAGAGGAGGGATAGTGTACTATTAGTTGGATGGTTTTTTCCTATAAAGGAAGCTCATCCATGGATAAGGATTTATCTCCTTCAGGATTGCGTAGTTGGATCAGAGGTTAGTGAGTGTGTGAAGAGGCCAATTCACACAAGTGGCTGCACTGGACCCCAAGGAAAATTACGCAAAGAAATAGGAGGCTTGGAGGGCAGAGGAGAAGGTTTGTGAGAAGCCTTTAACTATCTATGAGTAGCAGAGGGATTGTACTGAGTGCTGGATAGCTTTTGAGCTAATGCTTTGTGTAATCCAGACATATTTCCACTTGTATGATAATATAGAGATCGGGGTTTTTAGTTGGGGCTTTCCCCAAAGTATTATTATGTGTTTCATGTGTGATTGAATCTTCTTCTTTGTTATATGTGTTTTGTTTGATCTTGTTGAAAATCGATTAAGCTTCCGCAAAGTTTGATTGTAGAAGTAGATCTAGTATGTTGCTTTAGTATATTGCATTATCAGGTGATCTACAGTGGGAATTTCTACATGGTATCAGAGCAAAGGTGATCAAGGAAGAACAATATACAAGAAGAGAGAAGTTTGAAGTTTGTGATTCCTGAATACAAAAATCAAGTTCTTATCACATCTCTATTTCACCTATGGCGTTCAGTGGTTTAAGACTCGAGTATGCCCTTGATGGAAACTCAAATTATATAGCTTGGAAGGATTGCATGGAAGCAATATTAGAGGATAACGATCTAAAGGAATTCATTGATCAAGAAGTCCCTAAGTCGACTGATGCTACTCAATTGGCGGAATGGAAGAAATGTGTGGCTAGAGCAAGGAGAATCCTTTTGGAAGGAGTTTGAGACCACATAGTCTCGAGTCTCCATGGGAAGGAGACATCGTTTTCAATGTGGAAAACATTGAAAGATCTATATCATAATAGCAATGATCAGAGGAAGTTGGTGCTGAAAGACAAGATTTGGAAGATCAAGTGTGAAAAGGACGACACGATATCTATGTATCTGAACAAGCTCACCACATGCAAGGATGAGCTTGGAAGTGTAGGGATCGTGACAGCTAATGATGACATGGTGAATCTTGCACTCCTCAGTCTTCCTAAGAACTGGCATAGCTACCAGGGCTCAGTTAATGAAAGAGAGAAACTACCAGATTGGGAATGACTTTGGTCAAATCTGATGTAGGAGGAGATAAGAAGAAGCACCAAAGTTGGTTCTTCATCCATGCAGGATGAAGAAAACTGTGCCTTAGCAAGTAAGGTGAAGAAGGGGAAGGAGAAGTATTCTCTTTCCCAATCCAGTTCTTCCCAAGGTGGGAAGAAGTTTGACAAATCGAAAGTGTGATGCTTTTGTTGTCATGAGGTGGGCCATTTTGTTACAAATTGTCCACTGAGGAAATCCAAGAAGGGATCCGTGGAAGGATCAGAAGGTGAGGCACTGGCCTCATAGTTCAAGTTGGATTTCACACTGTTCGCATGCATCGTTTCATCCATGGCGGGAAGTGGTTGGTTTCTCGATAGTGGAGCTTCTTTCCACATGACTAACGAGAAGATTTTGTTCAGTACTTTGGAGGAGAAATATCTCCAGATACTCATAGGGATGGGTAATGATGAAAAGTATAGTGTCTCAGGTGTAGGCACGGTTATTTTTCAGAGGGAGCATGGAGCTCACATTACCTTGACCAATATCAAGTATGTACCAGGACTGAAAAGAAATTTGATGTCGATTGCAATGTTGGAAGACAGAGGCTATGATGTAGTCTTCAGTAAAGGAAAGGTTTTCCTTAGACACATCATCACTAGACAGGTGAAGCAGATTGGTTCACGGGTCAAGAACTTGTATGCTCTTGAGGTTCAAGATGCATGCAAAGCCTTGAGGAGCAAGGCAACTGATGGAGACTCAGTGGTTGAGAGGGAGAGTATATTACCTCTCAACATGCAGCACCAGACAAAGTCTCAAACAATTGTGGAGGAGCCATGATTGGTGAAGCAGCTTCAGGAGGTTGTCGAGCAACCACAACTAGAGAAGCTGAAAGGAGATCAAGTAGAGATATTTACTCATGCAGAGACCTCCAGTAGGGGGAAATTTCGAGTTAGGTAGGGAGAGGGATCACATGCATCCATACCTCTAGGTAGGAGGTGGGGCGATGTGGGGTGATCGTCCCAAGAAGGCCAGAATAGGGGTAGGATCCTTGAGGTACCCAACCTCTTTGATTTGACTTTGCTATAGGATTCTCGACAAGGATTAGTAGGACTAACTGAGTGGGTAGAGATAGATGTGGATGAAGCAATAGAGAGAACTACAGTTCAAGAGTCCCAGGACTGTGTAGAGCTAGCAGGCTACAGCAATGTGAGAGGCACATGAGTGTTGCACCAGTGTAGGATGGCACAGAGAGGTGTGAAATGGTGCGAGATGCATGGAGTGTTGCAGCAACTCAGAGGTCAGAGAGGGAGCACTTTTCAGCAGTAGGTAGAGCTTCAGCATCAGAGTATGTTTCCAGTCCAACATAGAGGTCAGTTGGAAGTTTTTTTGTTTCTAGAGTTGTTGGAGCAACCACACTCGAGAGAAGTGTTGCATGCAAAACACTCCAAAGGTACAGGATCAGGTTCGAGTTAAATGCCTTTCTTGTTGAGAGGGAGTGTTGAAAATGGCAACAAGAAATGCTAAAAATAGCATTGCTATAAATAGTAGTTTGGGTATCAGTGCTGGATTGAGCAACAGGAAATGAAAATGGAAGTGCTAAAAATAGAATTTCTATTTTTAGTAGCTCAAGATGGATTCCAATTTTAGTCAGTACCTAGACTAAAATAGGAAGTAAAATTCAAATTTGAACTTAACGGTTGTTTGAAAATAAATTAATTAATTCACCATGAGTTATTTAGTCGTGAAAAATCAAACATGAAGTCTATGTGAGGACATGCAACAGTTTCTCCATTAATTGAGGAATTGATCCATCAGTTAAAGACATAAGGATGGGTTCTAATTTGAGTTGTAATTAGTTGGCTCAGTTAACTGAGTCAAGTCCAGTTAGATTGATTTAAATAGTTTGTTTAAATTAATTTGAGTTCAGTTAGTTAATGCATGCTTGCATATAACTACTACACTTCAAATAACTGAATATTCTCTCATGAATAACTCATGCATGTCAGTTTAGACAGAGACCCAGTTGAGATCAGAGGAGGGACAATGTACTATTAGTTGGATGTATTTTTCCTATAAAGGAAGCTCATCCATGGAGAAGGATTTATCTCCTTCAGGATTGCGCAGTTGGAATAGAGTTTGGTGAGTGCGTGAAGAGGCCAATTCGCACAAGTGGTTGCACTGGACCCCAAGGAAAATTGCGCAAAGAAATAGGAGGCTTGGAGGGCAGAGAAGAAGGTTTGTGAGAAGCCTTTGACTGTCTATTAGCAGTAGAGGGATTGTACTGAGAGCTGGATAGCTTGTGAGCTAATGCTTTATGTAATCTGGACATATTCCCACTTGTATGATAATACAGAGATCGAGGTTTTTAGTTGAGGCGTTCCCCAAAGTATTATGCTATGTTTCATGTGTGATTGAATCTTCTTCTCTGTTATATGTGTGCTATTTGATCTTGCTCAAATCAATTAAGCTTCCACAAAGTTTGATTGTAGAAGTAGATCTAGTATTTAGCTTTAGTATATTGCATTATCAGGTGATCTACAATGGGAATTTCTACACAGTCAAGTAATTATTCCTTTTGTAGATTCACGAGACAACCAAGACCAAGATAATGACCTCCCTTCCTCCATCAAGTCAACCACTTTAATCTTTGAAGAACAATAATGGAATTCAAGATCAAAGTCTTCATTATGTGAGCCTCCTATCTCTTAGAATTGCAAATCTGGGCTTCCTTCATTCATTGTGGGACTTTAGGCTTTCATCTACCTTCATAGACTTCAAACTTAGGCTATCTCTCTTCGATGTAATCCTTCAGACTTCGACTCCCTCCCTTGATTGTAATTCTTAAAACTTCGTCTCCCACTCTTCACTATAATCTGTCGACTCTCTTTTTATTGTAAGATTTCATAACCTAATTATCTTATCTCACTTTTGAACTGGGATGAGCTAGCTTGGTATATATATTCATTTGTGCCTCCAAAATGAGATGACATGATGAATTGAACAGAATTTGCCTTTATATAAGGCTAGGTCGACTTGTAGGTTGACTAGTAAATAAATGAGGAGGTTGAATTGATGGGGAAGGACTAATAAATAATTTTCTTGATTTTAAGGAGTCCAAGAAGGGTTTCTTCAAAAAATAATTTTGACTTTGACTCAACAAAAATCCTAGAGCACACAATAGGTGCTTTGACCTATTGACTATTGACCCAAGCATGAAACCTGTGTTTTAATTACTCAATTTAATCATAAAATTTTCTTTTTCTTTCTTTTGATAAATATATTTCATTATGACTCAAGTACAATTATGAAGATCGAACCTAGTTACATTCTTCAACAAGAACAAGGGTAGAGGATGTGGCAAGGCTATTGTTATAGGTTATTTTGTCACACTTATGCAAAAGGCCCTGAACCTGGATCTCTTGCCACCCATTACTCTTTGCATCAATCCCCTACAATACCAAAAGAAAAACTTTCCCCAAACGTTGTAAAGATCTCAAATTACAATGGCTCATACCCTAATTTAAGATTTTGTCACACTTACTCTCTTGACAAATTTTGATGGCATAGGTTGCACACATGAAAATTGCACTCGTCAATGCAGGTTACCTTTACAATAAGTGTGATGACACTTGGAAATGAGGTAAAATAAAATATAATTTCGAAGCTTCCACTTCTATATCCTTCGGGAGTTGATTATTCCATTTAATGTTGAATATGATCTCAAATTCCTACTCGTAAGGATTTGTCTCTTATCCCATGGGCTTTATCCCCTTTCAAAGTGGATCTAGTCCTATTGTGGTGGATCTAAAACTTCCTCATTTTTCCTATAAAAGAACTACATGTTATATAGTTTGGGTTGGCCTTTGGAGACTCTCATTATGCCTTTATGTTGTCCATTTGTCTCTAGAGATCCATAATCCATCCATGTGCTTTAGGTGTGATTGAAGGCTCACCATTATGGCAGAGGAATGACAAAAAGGATTGGAGAGATTCACAAAGTCAAGGCCTACAAGGGTTTCAACCTTTCCCTTCCATTATGAATACAAAAGTGAATTGTTTCTCCTATACATTATGTCTTGATTATGCATATGTAGAACATGAGTCCTTGAATTCTTGTTTAGAGTTGTTTATAGATGTTATCTTGTATATTTTGTTATCTTGCTTGTTTTGGATGATTTGCAGGTTCCACTTTTATCAATTAGATTTGGAGATGGAGCTAACAAGTAAGTAGAAGAAGGAAGCTTGCATTGGATTCCAAGTAGGTTTTCCTTTCACATTCCAAACATCTCTAAGGAAAAACATTATAGTTTTGTCTTGGTTGTTTCTAGGCTAAGCCACTAGGTCTAGGGAAATTACTTCTGTCTAGAGAAAGAATTTATCCACAAAGCAACTTAGCGACTCCACAGGGGAACGTGATGTTATTTAGCGGTTTTCTTTGCCACAAACTTTTAGGACCTCTGTAGTCGACTCATTTTGTCTTGTTTATACTATATTTTGAATTAAGAAAGTTGGATTTCAAGCTTGATTAGGGTTTTTCCTCTCTTTTCGTTTATATCAGACTGATCACACTTTTCCTTCTGTAAAAGTGTGACTCATCACACTTTTCCTTCTATGAAAGTGCGACTCAATACAATTTTCCTTCTTATAAAATGTGATGAAGTAGTTACAGTGCAACTCTTTGTAGTTTCTCAGTTCATTAAGTGTGACTATCGCACTGGTGCCCATAGATTACCTATGATAATAACTGGAAAGTGAAAAATTGAAGTTTTCCTATCTTGCTCTGAATTTTGTCTTGTTTATAGTGGCTTCCTGAGTCTCTATCCTATCCAAGCTCTCTGTAAATCCAGTGGCTTGTATCAAATTGGGTGTGATAAATTTTTGATAAGAGATTGATTCTTCTTGTCAATTAGGTTTATTTTTTGTCATTTGACTTGGTTATTGATTTGTTAAAGAACTTTTCATATTACAGTAGCAATCTAATTGAATTGTTTTTTATTCAATAATCTCGTCATAATTCCTTTTTCTCTTTACATTGAAAATTGAAGAAAAAATAAAGAAAAAATATTTTTCTTATACATTAGGGCTTTGAACTTTTGAATTGGAATAGTGTCCTTGAAGATATTGTTTGAAGGATTTTGTTTTATGCATGATTGTTTGAAAATCCCTCCCTTCTTTAATTAGATCATGATTGAATGAAAATAGTTCTTTCTCATTTTAGTTGCATTTTAGGAGTTTAGGTGAATATGTTTCAATCCTTGAAACTGAAACCCTAATCAAGATAAACATTAAAATTTATCAATAAACTTAAGGATAAATTGAAACAACGAAAACACATTTAGTTGGTCTAGGCTAGAAGACGTGTTCCAACATCTCTAAACATAGGAGTTGTCATTAATGGTCTATGTTAATTCTAGGGATGGTCAGTTTTCCACATACTTTGAAGTATATAACACCATTTTTCCACATACCTATAGGTATATAGGAAGGTGCTTTGTGTACGATGATTATATAGGAATGTTCCCATTGTACAGTTACGTATTGGATAGCACTACCACAGACTGCGCTTCCACATACCCTCGGGTATATATTGGAAGTTCCCATTATGTTGCAAACTTTCCGTAGGTAACCGAATCGATTGCCTTGGTGTTTTTTATACACATAACATAGCATTTGGGGAGATTGCCTGCCTACAAGTACTTAATGGTATATTGCAATTCACAACAACCTGGTAATCCCTTCATACCTAGTGACCTTTTTCATTGTTATTATTTCTTTGATTGTCTTCTCACTTTTTGCTCCTTAGTAGGCCTTGTTGGAATTATGAAATAGGTTTGGCACTATGACACAGGTGTTGTCCTTGATGGCAACTCATTAGATGACAGATCATAGTTCAGGATCACAGAATGAAGGAAAAAAGAGGTATACACAAGTTCCCCTTGAACAAACCGCGTATACACGCGGGTTCGCAAACCAGAAGGCGCGTATGCATATACACGCACTTTCACACAAGGAAAAGCATGTACATGTTGGAAAACTTGGTTTTGGTCTGTGGTATTTGGTCCTTGGTATTTTGACCCATGGTATTGGTCCAAGGTATCTTATCCAAAGTGTTGACCCTAGGTATTTGGTCCAAGGTATTGATTCTAAAGTGGTTTTGGACCATGGTATTGAGTAAGGCCTAAGACTATAAAAGGAGGAGGAGATCATTGGGTAAGGGAACTCAAGTATTGAATATCTAATGAAGAGAAAGATCTAGAATACTAGTCATTAGGTTATGGTGGCTTGAAGAGAAGTATCTTTGTGTGGTTTTGATCTTTTATAATTGGCGCATGTCGTAATATGTAAATTTGATGATCTGGGTATAACTGATGTCTGAATAGTTGTAAATCTTAAAATCATCTTTTACAGATCTGTACTCAAGTTCAGTATAGCAAAGGCATGTATACACACTGGTTCGGCATTTCAAAACAGCGTATACGCAATTTTTCCTTCATATAACAGCGTATGAATGCAGGTTTGACACATTGAAATAGTATACATCTCATAAAATATGTTTTAGCTACTTCTGTTTGCTGTTGCAGTGTTCTGGGTTCTATATTGGGTTCTAGTTACTATTAATGTATTCTAGTTACAACATTCAGAAAAGTGATTGTTTGATTCAGTTTTGGTTGGTACAAAGCAGATTGGTTGATGCAGATATATTTAATGGTTGATTGATGTTATTGATGGATCCAATCTGAAAATTTATGAAATGTGGTCCCTGGAAGAAAAGAGAAGGTTGTAGCCTTTTATAGGTCAGCACCTACACACTAGTAAACACATTAGCTAGTACAAGAGCTAAGGGGGTTGTAGCTCCCTTCCAGGAAAAGTTGGAGAACGAGAGAAGGTTGTAGCCTTCTGTCGGTAGAAGCTTATGTACTGGTATAAGGCTGCACCAGTAAAAAAATTGTAAATAGAAGTTTCTTATTAAAGAAATATAGAGACGATTGTAGCAAGTGGTTTCCACCCACATTGGGTTTCCACCTTATATCTTGTGTTCATGTGTGTGATTGCCTATTCTGATTACTGCATCTGATTACTAGTTATATCGTTCTGATACACAGATTAAAGATCAACTAACTAAATTATAAGTTTGCAAGGTATACGCTGGTTGTTCTAAACACAGTTACGTATACACGCAAGTTTCATTAACAAAAGTAGCGTATATAAATTTGTTTATGGAAATGAAATATTGTTAAATTGCTAATACTGATTCACCCCCCCTCTCAGTATTATTTCCAACAATTGGTATCAAATCAGGTCCTTCAGAAGAAGCTTGATCACTTGAAGGAAGATCTATCATCATGGGCAGCTACGAAACAGAGGGGTCCATTAGACCACCAATCTTTGATGGGAGCAACTTCGTTTACTAGAAGGTAAGAACCATAGCCTATCTTCAATCTCTTGGAACAGATGTTTGGGAAATTGTGGAAGGAGGATATACCTTTCCATCAACAATTCCTACAGATATGACAGGTAAAAAGTAGTATGAAACAAATGCCAAGGCTATTAATACACTATTGGGAAGTCTGTCACAATCAGAATATGTCAAGGTTATGTAGCTCAAAACCGCCAAAGAAATATGGGACAAGATTGTTCTAAGCTATGAAGGAGACAATCAGGTAAAACGTGCAAAACTACAATCTCTCAAAATTCCATATGAAACTCTCAAAATGCACAATGATGAAAGTATAGCTCATTACTCCTACGTAGAGATGAGATTGTTAATCACATGAAAAACTTGGGTGAAGAGATAAAAATAAGTTACTTTAGTTGAATATATTTTAATATCCTTGTCTTCTAAGTTTGAATCAAAAGTTTCTGCCATAGAAGAAAAGGAGGATCTTCAGAGTATGACTATGACAGTTGCACGAAATCCTAACTGCTGTTGAAATGAGAATAGGAGGTCCATCAGATATGAGAGAAGCCACATTCAAGGCCTCATGAAGGGAAGAGCTCAATGAATCGGGACATATTTTAGAAGGAGAGGAAGAAGCAAACTTTGTCAAAAACCTTCAACGAGGTTCTGGAAGGTTCAGAGGTAAACTACCTTTCAAATGCTTTTCTTCTAGAAGAGTCGGTCATTATGCAGCCAAATTTCCTTGACATAAAGATAAGCTTGATAAAGGTAAGGAACCGGCAAAATGGAATAGAAAACAGAATGTCAGTAAGAAGAGCTACTATATGCATGAAGATAGCAATGGGTTATCAAATAGTGATGAAGATGAATATGGTAATGATTATAGACTTTTGATGGCTTTTGAAGATGATGATTTCTTGGATGGTTTAGATGAAGATGGTCTCTATGAAGAAATTTCTAAACTTAAAATCTATTTAGAAGAAAAGAGTATGATTATAAATACTCTGATATTCTAACTTGTTGAAAGGGAAAAACACAATGAAAAGTTAGAATGTGAAATTGTGGGTCTAAGAAAAGATATTGAAAAAACAAAATCTCTCAATCTTAGATTTGTGAAAGGATCAGAAAATTTAGATGAAATTATCAAAGTGCAATGTTCTCCTCTGATAAAGACAGGTCTTGGATATACTAAAGAAGCATCTCAAGCACAGAAGCCATCAACCTCCAAAAGCTATCTTGATGCAGCAAGGAGAAGCGAACAGGTTGACAATCGTCAGCAAAGGCATAAAAAAGATCATCAAGTAAATCGGGTTCAATCTACTTCAAGGATGAACAGACGCTATAACCAACCACAAGTAAATCAGTCTCAATTTTCTTCAAGAATGAATGTCAATGGAAGCTACAATCATCAAGTCAGTAGATTTGATAATCGTAGGAATTTATTTAATGGCCAATGTTTTTGATATCATAACTTTGGACATAAATCTACTCAATGTGTTTCTTACAAGACCATCATGACTAGAGAAGCATGAAATCAAAGGAATGTGTCTGGGATCATGAAAATGACCTACAATAACTTTTATGCTCTTGAAAATGAAATAGAATGCTCTATTTGTAACAACTTCGGCCATGAAGATTCTAAATGCAGGAGTAAATTTCGACAAACACCTCAAAAGGAGCAAGCTTCATTGGGTCCCAAAACATGGAGAAAGAAATAACCGCAAACAGAAAGATGTGGAATAGCCTTGTATGCAAAATGAAAAGAAAATTAGTGGTATATCGACAGTAGATGCTCGAAACACATGATAGGTGATAAAGAAAAACTTCAATCATATTGTTATCTCAAAATCAAGCACTGGAAGGCTGCAGACCAGGCTAACTTCAAGTAACTATTTCAAACCAGACTTTGGCTAAAGCTTAGCCTCTTTAGCCTGAGAGGGCTCTCTCAAAGGTTATTAATGTTGACCTATGACAAGATGGCTAACTCTTATAAGACACA
>APFE031532761.1:76114-91491 GCA_000404065.3 Pinus taeda
CAGCATGAGGGGAATTTAATAACTCGATCCTTATCTCTAATGACACCTATTAGCTATGTAACTAATCATTAAATACAACAAAGTGCTTAACTGGAGTTTAAAGAGTCCTAATTTAACTATAACTCTAACTCTATCTTCCTCGTAGCATGATTCCTTCTTGGTTCTTGACACCTGGTCTCTTTTCAGTTGGGATGAGATGGCTGAGATGAGTATTCAATATTCCATGCTGGCCTAGGATGTTGAATGCTTTAATGGTTCAGTGATGGTAGGAGAAATACCCTGTTTTTTGGTTCCAGTCTTCCACCACCTATTCGAATATGTAGCAGCATGTCTTTAGCTCTTTAATAGCCCAAGAATATAGAGAATTACCATGTTCCTGATGTGATGGAGGCTTCATTGATGGACAGGTGTGCCTTTTTCAAAAACTCCCGCTCATAATATCAAAATAGCTGCTATGCATTTAAAATCATCACCTACAGCAGTTTCGTAGCACGCTACGAAACTGCTGTTTTATTTGAAACAAGAAGACGCTGAACCAGTGGCCAACCCTTTTGGTTGTTACTCAGAAGTAACTTGGGCATGAAACTTCGATGACTTATCAATTCCAGCCAAGAAAAACTCCGACCAGGTACTCTCAAAGGTTGTAAAGAATGGAAAGCATTTGCAAATGCGGTGAGTACTTGAAAATTGCTGGCATCAAGAGCAGGATCAGGGGAGTTAAAATCCATGAGCTAGTTCACAAATAGCTTGAAATAAGGCCTAGGATGGAATGCACTTTTTTTTGTCTTCTGCATCCCTTTGAATCACACGCACAGTTACTGCAAGCACCTTGTTTAGAAGATTAACTTTACTCAATCCTGGGTCCACTGCACAATACTTAATCAACAAAACCACGAGTTTCGAATACATATCAATTAATGTAAAGGAAAGGCCTTGTGTCATTTGTTGGGACGGGAGTGGAAGAGAAACTGGCACTGAGATTTCAGAGGCTAAACAGTGTTGGACAGACAGTTCCGTTAAGACACAGAAGAACCGGTCAGAAATATCATCTCCTTTTAACATCCCAGATTGCTATAACTGTGATATATAAACCGCATATGCTTTATCATTCACTCCAGGAGAATCAAAAATACGAGCCCAGTCTTCAAAAAGACTTCCAATCTGTTCACGAAAACCAGCAGGATCAGCTGATCCACCATCTCGGCTCGTTAATTTGTTGTCGTCCCTATTTTCTCCAAGTCGACCAGGAATAGCCTTTTTATCTCTGGATTGCCTAGCCTTCTCCTCTTTCTCAATTGAAGATGCATTTTGATCAGCTGCATTTGATGAAACATTCCTTACATCTTCAATTAATTGTTGCAAGGACTCAAGATAGCCTGGCCTTTGTGCTGCCTTTTTGAGAGCTTCAATAAGATTGTGGAGCTCAGATGCACTAACCCCCGGTTCTTGAAAAACACAGGTTTGAACAAGAAAGATAGCAAATTCGGTTGCCGCAGCATTACGTCCTCCATCCACAAGTTTAGCAAGATGTATGTTATATTCTGTAAGGTTAATTAGTTCAGAACGAATAAGTGCAAAAATTATATCCTTGTTGAATTTGCGTTCTTCATCTGAATAAACAACCCAGCTTGTCAGTTCCTTCAAAACCCGTTTGCAAACATCAAGGATGGTCACAAATACAGCAATATGGGTTGAAACATGTAAGCTGCTTGATGGATTCTCATACAATCTCTTAAAAACCTTTTGTGCTATTGCCAGAGCTGCCTCATCTCTACTAACACATTACAAAATAATCTTTGGAATCTCTGAAACAAGTCCCTGCGCATGTCCTCCAACTTAAAAAGACTGTTCCATGTCAATGACGATTCCAGAATTAAAATGCCGCTCCATTAACCTCCACATTCCTGACTTTGGTTTCCTGAAAGCATCCCCTGTTCCTTCTAACAGTGTAGTGACTGGCCCTGGAATAGCCTCTTTAGGGCAAGGTTGTTCTTTTGAAGTCATCGTATCCACACCTTTTAAGATGGCTATTGAATTGGATAAGGCTACTATCATTGCGCAAAGATGGGAATGCCATCTGTAGAAAAATAAGACCTGCGCTGTAATTCTGCCCATTAAGTTACAACATTCATCACAAAAGAACATCGAGGACACTTTATGTCAGTGGATCAAGATCATTGCACCAAATAGCGCTTCCGTCTATGGTTTGAGAATATTATTGCTCTAGAACCAACTTTAAATGTCATGGAATACTCATAATTTTACATGGGTGTCACATGTCTCAACTCTACTCTCAGTAAGGAGATCTGACACTTTATCTGTATAATAATCTGGCTGAACACTATTTTCAGGGTTCTGAAGCATGGATAAGGTAGTGACACCTGAAAGAACAAGAAGCGTTTTGCAACCACCATTTTTGCCAAATAAAATGTCAGTGTCCAATCTATCGCCTACCTTGCATATCTCTGACTTTTTAATTTGAATTTTTTTTTTTTTTGAAATATAATCCATCATAAAAAGCGACGGTTTTCCTACAACAAGAGGCTCCTTTTGAGTAGATCCCTTTATTGCACCAACCATTGAACCGCCTCCTGCCCATTCTTATGCATTAGTAAAATGACCAACAACATCACAATTGGTAGCGATGAAAAGGCATCCCGGGTTTTCTCGAATACATAATGTTGCATACTGAATTTTGTAGTAGTTGATAAACTGGTCAAATCCAACCACGACAGCCCCAACATCTTTGTCATGCTCCATAAAGAACATGTGAAAAGTACTAGCTACAGCCAGTCGAACTGTCATCCATGCTTTGAATGACTTAGCCTTCGCCTCTACTATTTCCACTCCTTTCATTCCCCCTGAAACTACATAGTTTCCAGGAAAAAGGTAATTCGCGATCTGCACTCTATTCTCATCATTAACTTCCTCATTAGCGGCATCACAGAGCATTTGAACCTTCTCTGCATCAAGACCAATAACACTGACCATGGCACTTTGAGCTGCATTTGATGTTTCTTGCATTGCTTTGCCTCTGAGCTTGACAAGCTTGAGCCCGTCCTCAAAACTGAAGGAACCAGCAAATGCAAGTGCTGTATACTCACCTAGGCTTAGCCCACATGCCACATCGTCAGAATCAATTATATCTTGGCCTCCATTACGAGCTCGCAATATCTCAACTGCAGCCAAGCTTGTCACATATATTGCAGGCTAGCTTATAACTGTAGAGTCTAGTTTCTCCTTGGGTCCATTAAGACATAAATCTAGAAGATCATACCCCAGTATCTCATTTGCTTTTGTAAATAGAAGACCAGCAACAGGCACGCTTTGTGAATCCTTGCCCATTCCCACAGCTTGTGCACCCTGGCCAGGAAAGAGGAAAGTTGAGGTAGGTTTGTAGTCTGCAAATAGAGCATCACTAGTGGATGTGAATGTCTCTGTACCCACACTTGTATTGGAAGTCAATCCAGCTCTGATAGAGAAGAAACACGGGACTTCCATCCACAGAAACCTTTTGAGAATTTTTTTTAAAAATGAATGTTCAGGATTTAAAACATTTTTTCTTCAATGATAACACATATAATGCCTTAGAAAAGGAAAATAAGGTCTCATTTGGTATTGACACTCCTGCAGTCATAAAAGGTAAAGGCTCTATTCTCTTAAAAGAAAATGTTAAAGCTGGGAATGTTATGTATGTTGATGGTCTAGAGCATAACCTATTAAATGTCAGTCAAATGTGTGATCAAGGAAATGATGTAGTATTTCGAATAAATGGATGTGTTGTTCGTGAGCTAGATACAGGAGGAACAGTGATCAAAGGTGTAAGAACTCCAAACAACTTGTACATACTCAAGGGAGGATGACAACAATGCTGTCTATGAAAAAATGATGAACATTGGCTATGGCATAGAAGACTGGGGCATCTAAGCTTCCCTCAAATAAGAAAAGCATGCAGATACTAGGCGGTTTGTGATCTTCCGGATATCTGCATTTTAGAAAATACAATATGTAAAGCATGTCAACTTGGTAAGAAAACCATAACACATTTCCCTGAAAAGGAAGGATCGGCTAGTAAGCCTCTTGAACTTGTTCATACTGACTTATGTGGACCATCAAGGAAAATGTCACCTCGTGGAGAAGAATATTTTATATTGTTCACTAACGATTTTTCAAGAATGTGTTGGATAGGACTTCTAAAGCATAAAGATGAAGCATTCAAAAAGTTCAAAGCCTTCAAAGCTTTGGTTGAAAATGAATCAAATCGCAAAATCAAATGCCTCAGGTCTGATCGAAGAGGGGAATTTACCTCGGATGAATTCTTCGACTTCTGTGAAGAACATGGAATAAGAAGGGAATTCTCTATCGCAAGAACTCCTCAGCAAAATGGAGTGGTAGAAAGGATGAACAGAAATATTCAAAAGACTGCTCGTGCTATGCTAGATGAGTCTACAACTCTTGCAACCTTCTAGGGTGGAGCTGCATTTGCTACCGTCACTATTCTCAACAAAACAAATGTCGGGGTAAATAGCACTCAAACTCCACATGAACTTTGGTATGGTAAGACTCCTATGGTAAAGTACTTCAAAGTTTTTGGAAGCAAATGTTACATCAAAAGGACTGATGAAAAACTTGGCAAGTTTGAACCTAGAGCAGATGAAGGCATTCTCCTTGGTTACTCTTCCCGAAGCAAAGGATATAAGTGTTATAATAAAAGACCTGGGAAAATTGTTAAAAGTATTGATGTTGTGGTTGATGATGCAGGCAAAAATCCAAAGCAGGTAAAAACCAAAGATTATGAAGAAGATGAGGACTATCCTTCCACATCAAATCAGACTAATTCAGAAGAAGAAACCAATGAGGTACCAAAAGAACAGATAAGGGTAGAAGAAAAGACTCCATCTAGGTATGTTTAGAAGAATCATACAGAGACTCAAATTCTGGGTAGAAAGAGGCCGATGTGCAGACAAGAATAACTACTACAGAAGCTTCAAGCTATCTAGCATTTCTTTCCTCCGTCGAACCACAAAATGTAAATGAAGCATGCAAAGATGAATGTTGGGTCAAGGCCATGAATGAAGAACTTGAGTAGATTGAAAAGAATAATACTTGGGAATTGGTTCCTAGACCTAATGATAAGAATTTCATAGGAACTAAATGGATATTCAAAAACAAGATGAATGAAAATGGAAAAGTTATTAGAAACAAGGCCAGACTTGTTTGTAGAGGGTATGCTCAACAAGAAGGTATAGAATTTGAAGAAACTTTTGTAGCTGTTGCTAGACTTGAAGCCATAAGAATGTTCCTTGCTTTCTCTAGCTTTCAGAAGTTCAAAGTATATCAAATGGATGTGAAATTTCTGTTCTTAAAGGAGACCGAGAAGAAGAAGTATATATTGAGCAACCAGACGGACTCATCCTTGGAAATGATCCAAAACTTGTATGCAGACTCAAAAAGGCTCTCTATGTTCTAAAACAAGCTCCAAGGGCGTGGTATTATCGTCTTGACAAATACCTTCATCAACAAGGTTTTTCAAAAGGATCAGCTGATAGCAATCTATATATAAAAATTGACAATAATAAATTGCTAATACTTGTTGTGTATGTTGATGATATCATTTTTGGTAGTAATGAAGAATCCATGAGTCAAAACTTTGCTTTGGTAATACAGAATGAATTTGAAATGTCCCTGCTTGGTGAGCTCACATATTTTCTTGGTTTACATGTTCAACAAAATAAAGATGGTATTTTTCTATCACAAACCAAGTACCTCAAGTAGTTCTTGAAGAAATATGGCATGGAATATTCTAAACCAGTATGTACCCCTATGGTAATAGGATGCAGCCTCAGCTCAAATGATGAATCAACAGTTGTACATCAACCAACCTACACATCCATGATTGGTGGTCTGCTTTATCTAACAGGTGCCCGACCAGACATCATGCATGCAGTGGGAATAGTTGGAAGATTCCAGGCAAATCCAAAGGAATCACACCTTCAGGCAGTCAAACAGATTTTCAAATATCTTCAAGGAACTCAGAATTTTGGCTTATGGTATCCTAGGGACATAGATCTTACACTTCATGCATACACAAATGTAGATTGGGCAGGAAGTGTGGATGATAGAAAAAGCACTAGTGGTGGTGCATTCTATATGGGTTCCAGATTAATGTCTTGGTTCAACAAGAAACAAAGTTCAATTGCATTATCTACAGCTAAAGCAGAATATGTGGTTGTCGCATCCTACTGCACACAACTCCTTTGGATGATGCAAACATTGCAAGACATTCAAATCACATGTACTCCACCCATCTCTATTCTATGTGATAATAGAAGTGTAATCATTATTTCAAAGAATCCAATCATGCATTCCAAGACCAAGCACATACCTATCAAATATCATTTTCTCTAGGAACAAGTGCTTGAAAAAAGGTCAAATTGGAGTATGTTCCCTCCAAGGAACAGGTTGCTGATATATTCACCAAACCAGTGCTCAGAGAGACATTTGAATACCTTAGACAGAAGCTGGGAGTAGTTGATGCATCATCTTGCTATTGACACTTATCTGTTTTAGAGAAAAATGGTTGTACGCGAGTTTCATGAAGCGTATCCATGTACATACACCAGTCGTTGTGGATATAGCCGCGTATATGTTGGTTTGAAGAATATTAATGGGCCAAACTCAGGATGAAAAGAGTCTGATATGGGTATAAAAGTGATCATCTGGCATAGGTTCAAGGGGAGCATATACTTCTAATAATGCATTGTTGGCATTATCTTAGAAGATCTTGGTACAATTTCATAGTTTTTTTGATTCAGGTGTAGAGGAAGATCATGGTTGTTGGTTTGGATGGTGATTGACAGATGCTGTTGATGATAGTTGCTGATAACTATCATAGTCTTGTTTTAGATATTTTGTCTCTATGTCATGTATATATTTTATTATCAAGGTCATGTAATGACCTATTTTGCTTCCCCACTATGCCTGGGATGGATGATGTAATGTTCTTGTTTTATCATGTATAAACTTTTGGTATATCCCCACTTGGTTTGGTGGATGAGTCGATCTTGTTATATCCCCACTTGGTTGGGAGATGGATGTATGTATGAGTCTTTGGTGATAGGAAGGTCATTTATGTATAGAGTCATGTTCTTCCTGTAGAACATATTTTTGCATACCTTGCTTCTAGTCAGGGGGAGCAAGAACAACACACTTCAGCATATTAGAGAATTCCACATGTACTCAGGGGGAGCATAACTTGGGGTTGCCACCAAGTCCAAAGGGGGAGATTGTTGGCATTATGACACAGGTTTGGCACTATGACACAGGTGTTGTCCTTGATGGAAACTCACTCAGATGACAGATCACAGTTCAGGATCACAGAATGAAGGAAAAAGAGGTATACGCAGGTTCCTCTTGACCAAACCGCGTATACACATGGGTTCACAAACCAGAAGGTGCACATTCGTATACACGTACTTTCACACAAGGAAAAGCATGTACATGTTGGAAAACTTGGTTTTGGTTCGTCGTATTTGGTCCTTGGTATTTTGACCCATGGTATTGGTCCAAGTATCTTGTCCGAAGTGTTGACCCCAGGTATTTGGTCCAAGGTATTGATTCTAAAGTGGTTTTGGACCATGGTATTGAGTAAGGCCTAAGACTATAAAAGGAGGAGGAGATCATTAGGTAAGAGAACTCAAGTATTGAATATATAATGAAGAGCAAGATCTAAAATACTAGCCATTAGGTTATGGTGCATAGCTAGATCTAAATCAAGGAGGAACCTGAGCACTTGAAGAAGGATAAGTTCTATTGATGGGTCAAGATCTTAAGGCTTGAAGAGAAGTATCTTTGTGTGGTTTTTATCTTTTATAATTGGCGCATGTCATAATCTGTAAATCTGATGATCTGGTTATAATTGATGTCTGAATAGTTGTAAAGTTTAAAATCATCTTTTACATATCTGTACGCAGGGTCAGTGTAACAATGGCACGTATACACGTTGGTTCGACATTTCAAAATAGCGTATGCGTGGGTTTGCCTTCATATAAAAACGTATGAACGCAGGTTTGATGCATTGAAATAGCGTACATCTCATAAAATATGTTTTAGCTACTTCTGTTTGTTGTTGCAGTGTTCTGGGTTCTGGATTGGGTTCTGGTTACTATTACTATATTCTAGTTACAACATTCCGAAAAGTGATTGTTTGATTCAGTTTTGGTTGGTACAAAGGATATTGGTTGATGTAGATATATTTGATGATTGATTGGTGTTATTGATGGATTCAGTCTAAAAATTTATGAAACGTGGTCCCTAGAAGAAAAGAGAAGGTTGTAGCCTTCTGTAGGTCAGCACCTATGTACTAGTAAACACATCAGCTAGTACAAGAGTTAAGGAGGTTGTTGCTCCCTTCCAAGAACAGTTGGAGAACGAGAGAAGGTTGTAGCACTCTAAAGGTAGAAGCCTGCGTACCGGTATAAGGCTACACCAGTACAAAATTTGTAAAAAGAAATTTCTTATTAAATAAAGATAGAGACGATTGCAGCAGGTGGTTTTCACCCACATTGGGTTTCCACCTTATATCTTGTGTTCATGTGTGTGATTTCCTATTCTGATTACTGCATCTAATTACTGGTTATATGGTTTTCATACAGAAATTAAAGATCAATTAACTTAATTATAAGTTTGTAAGGTATACGCTGGTTGCTCTAAACACAATTGTGTATACACACAAGTTTCATTAATGGAAGTAGCCTATATAAATATGTTTATGGAAATGAAATGTTGTTAAATTGCTAATACTGATTCACCCCCCTCTCAGTATTATTTCCAGCAGGCCTTAAGTTGAATCTGATGGCAATGGTTATAGAGTATGTCAGTCAAGGAAACCCCTTTGATAGGAATCTTGGTCATTTTCCTTCTTTTGGAAATATTGGTGCTCCTTACATGGCTATGTTGTTCCTTCCTAGATTCACAATAGGTTTACTGGTATGGTTGTTTTCAACCTCCTTGGTTCTGAATGTCCTAGTTGTTTCATAAGCAAGTTCTCCACCTCAATAACATCAACCTCATGTTCATCCTTTGCCTTCTTCAGCCATCATGTCTTCATCCCTTTCTTCTTCTTCATCTGGTGAAAGTCTTGATGTTGGTAACCAAGAAGCTAATAATAAGAAGAAGAAGAAGCAAAATAAGTAAGGGTTCAACCGACCAATCATTATTATGAATGTGGCTAATGTCGAAAAACCTTCTAACATGCCTCATAAAATTAAATTCCCTTGTAATATTTATAAGGGTGACCACCTTCTTAGATATTTCCATTGTATTCCCAAAATATTAGAAGTGTGGTCCACAAGCTTGCATCAACCCTTGTCATCAGCCTTTGTATATCATGCTAGTGATAAACCATCAACTAGTGATAATAAGCTTCCCGGGAAAAAGGGTAAAGTTAACTTTCCTAGTAGGTTATGTGAAGGGAGTCATCAAACTCTCTATTTCCCTTATATCTATGAAGCCTCAAAATTATTGGAAAACCTTACTCTTTCTCAACAACAACTTCCAACTAGTTGTTGTAATCCCCCAATCCTCCATTAGTTAATGAAGTGATTGATCAGACTCCATCTTCAGTCAATCCCACTTTTCCTAGACGTGAATCCCATGAGTCTATTTCCAACCAACCATTAGTTGATAAAGTGGTCAACTCAATTCTACCTTCAGTCGATTGCACTCTCCTCTTAGAGAGTGAAGCTCATACCGACTCAGGTTCTTCTTGTTTCTTCAAATCCCACCGAACAAGGGGGCATTTCTCTTGTTCTTACGGAACCCCCTCCAAGAAATGAGGTCATTTCCTCTTATTGGAATCAATTGAAAAATCTTCATCTCCCTTCTTACATGTCATTCCAAATCATGGTGAAGGCTTGTGATAAGAACATATATCAAACTGGTATAGACAAAGGGACTTATGTTAGCATTCTATCTTCAACTGTTTGGAAAGCTTAAGGTTCCCCTCTACTTGTGTCTATTACTTAGAATCTGTTGGCTTTTAATAAAAGAGCCAGTGAACCTTTAGTTATCGTTCATCAGCTACCTCTTACCTTAGAAGTAAAAAATATTTGTATTGATGTTATGGTAGTCCAAGGCCCCTTGGATTTCAATTTTCTCCTTGGGCAATACTATGTTTATGCCATGAACGCTATTGTGTCCACACTCTTTTGAGTGATGTCTTTCTCGCATGATGGAAAAATTGTGACTATTGACCAACTTTCATTCATTGGTTCTCATTTCACTACCAACCATCCAAATTCCTTGAACATTCATAATATGCAATTGGTATCGCCCCTGCCACAAGTTAATTATGTGGAAACTTGTTCCATACCTACATCTACCAATGAACAAGAGCCTTTCACTCTTTTCTCAACTTCTTTTAACCTAGATCCAGTAGGAGATCTGGTAAATTATTTACTGGGAGCATTGAAGCCGAATATTCCTACCCCTATTGAATACCTTGATATGCATTCCTTCCAGAGCATTGTTCTTCCATCTAATTAAAATATCTTGGAAGCCATGATAAGCCCTTGATATATATTCCTTCTAGATCCTTGGCCTCTTGGGAGCCATGATCAAGGTAAATATTGCATCAGCATAATTTTATGACTATGTCAAGATCGTTAAAAAATGAAATAAGTCACCACGAGCATAGTTTCTTCTATGCTTCAAGATTGCATAAGAAGGAAACAAACCTATGAACATATTTCTTTTTCTATGTCACCTTCATTTCATCTGCCTATATCACATGATTCTCTTCCTTCCTTCCTGGTGAACATATTTCTATTAGTAACTAGTAGCCTATCTAGGTCCATGAGGATAATTGGCAAACGAAATGAAGTTGGGGGGGAATGCCTTTACCCTTATGCTGGGGGAAGAGTGCTTATCTCAAGCATAGTTTTTCTATGTTTCAAGCTTGTGTAAAAATGAAACCACTCTCAAGCATAATTTTTCTTTGTTTTAAGCTTGTGTAAAAAAAAATGAAACCTATTCTGAGCTTAGTCTTTGTTCTTTCTCATGCTCATAAATATATGATAATACATTACCAATCTTAGTCTTTGTTCCTTCTTGTGCTCATAAATACATGAGAATACCTTACCGATCTTAGTCTTTGTTCCTTCTCCTGCTCATAAATACATGAGAATAAGTTGTCACGCATACTTTTATCACCATTTTGGGTTAATTAAAACTTACAAAAAAGGAACCCCCTAGAGTCCTCTTTAATCCCTTTTTATACACCCAAAATATGAAAAGATTTTCGAGCACTTATCTCTTTGCACTCATTAAAGTAAATGAAAGGACATGTACTCAGTATAAGTTTAACCCTTTCCTGTACTAGATGGACTATTTATGAAAAAGGAATACTTTAGTCAAACATGACTAAAAGATTCACCTGGATATTATTTTACGCCTTCTCAAGCCCAAGAGACTAAATTTATGAAAAGGAACCTCTCAGAGTTTTCTTTTTGGCCTCTTTTTCAAACTCTCTAAATATGAAAAATAAGTCGAGTTACAACTTCGTTGGACTTGTAAAACATAAACAAAGTAAGACTCGTCAAACATGACGAGACCGAACCACTCCTTCTCAAGGTTTGTTAAAAATACTCATAAGAATTCATTCGAATGATGAACTTACAGATCAAGCACATGTTATTCTCCTCAATCTTGTAAAAAAAATAAAGAGGTACTTTCCAAAAATGGTTGGGAAATTGGGGAAATGGGGCCTAAAACTTAATTTTTGGCAGTCAGTCGCTCTTGACCATGACACTCTTTCACCTATGTGACTATCTTGAGCTGGGAATATGTTTTCCTCCTTGTTAACCACACCTTATCAAAAGTATTCTTAATGGATCTTTGAGTCAATGTTGTTAATTCCATAAAAGTATCACCGATATGTTCAAGAGAAGTCTGCCCTCAATTGACATTTGCTGCAATACCTATAGCCTTCTTCCATGTCATCCATCCCTGAATAAACTTTGCATCATTATATTTTGTCTCAAATACTTGATATCCATTTTTTGTTTTTGATGGGGGATACATTAAGGCCCTCTTGTGATGAGTCGCTTCCTATCGACTTCAACATATTATCTAGGAAGTTGATCGAGAAACTTCCTTAAGTGCCTTGGAACTTGCATACCTTAATGGAAATTTTCCTCACTTTCGACACCAGGTTCTCATCATTGGCCTTGGACCAAAATATTTTGTGTGGTGTTCGACTTCATCTCATTTATTCACACCTTAGATTGTGCTTTAGTACCTTGAGGTCCATTATCATTATCGGTGAGTCCTCTCGCAACTCTTAACAACTTTCATCATTGGGTGGGAATTAGATGGTGTCTACCATGTTCAAATTTAACACATCTATTCACATGGTTAGATTAGTACTATCAAGTGACAAGATGGAAGACTTCAGATCTAGTTTCATCCATCTAGGTTGAAATTTCAAGATTCATTCATAGATCTATGAAGTATGATGGCTATGGTCATACAGAGAGTCCTTTGAACATGGGTCCATAATGCATAATTGGTGGATGTGACTTTGATCATTGTACATGTAAAATGGTTTATATTTTGAGTATGGGTATGCCTACCTTATCGGTGTTATCATGATAATAATGTATTGTAACAGTTGATTGATGATTAATCTCAACCAGTAAATTCTCGATCCATACTTTCCAGATGGAAAAGCACTTTTGTCCTTATCCATAGATTATGACTTTGTACTGTAGGGGGGAATCTATTGAAGGCCGTTTTGTCACACTTATGCAAAAGGCCTTAAACCTAGATCTCTCACCATCCATTACATTATGCATCAATACCGTGCAAGACCAAAAGCAAAACTTTCCCCAGAATTTGTAAAGATCTTGGATTACAATGGCTCAAAACCCTAATTTAAGACTCCATCACACTTACTCTCTTAACAAACTATGATGGCACAGGTTGCACACATTCAAATTGCATTGGTTGGCATAAGTTACCTTTATAATAAGTGTGATGATATTTGGAAATTAGGTAAAATAAAATATCATTTCGAAGCTTCCCCTTTAAGATGCTTCAGGATTCAATTCTTCCATTTATTGTTGAAGATGATCTCAAATTCCTACTAGTAAGGCTTTATATCTTATCCCATGGACCTTATCCCCTATTAAAGTGGATATAGCCCTATTACGGTGGATCAAAAACTTCCTCATTTGTCCTATAAAAGCACTACCTACTATAGAGTTTTGGTTGGATTTTGGAGACTCTGATTATGCCTTTATGTTGTCCATTTGTGTCTAGAGGTCCATAATACATCCCTGTGCTTTAGGTGTGATTGAAGGCTCACCATTGTGGAAAATGAAGGACAAGAAATTTGGGGGAGATTCATAAAGTCAAGGCCTACAAGGGTTGTAATCTTTTCTTTCCATCATGAATACAAAAGTGCATTGCTTCTCCTATACATTATGTCTTGATTATGCATATGTTGAACATGAATCCTTGACTTCTTTTTTAGAGTTGTTTATATATGTTATATTTTATATTTTGTTCTATTTCTTGTTTTCGAAGATTTGCAGGTTCCACTTTTAGAAATTGGAGTTGGATTTGGAACTAACAATTAACGAGAAGAAGGAATCTTGCATTGGATTCCAAGTAGGTTTTCCTTTCACATTCCAATCATCTCTAAGGAAAAACATTGTGGTTTTGTCTTGGTTGTTTCTAGGCTAAGCCACTAGGTCTAGGGATATTACTTCTCTTCGTAGAAGGAATTTATCCACAAAACAACTACAATCCCAAATCCATCAATTTGTGGAAGATATGATGTTATTTAGGATATAGGAAGCAAACAATAAGGAAAAGCTTGAGCAAGAAAACCAGTAGCTCAAGTATCAATTGGAGCAAGCAAAAAGGATAATACTAGCCAAAGATAACAAAATCATAGAAATGGAGGTCTCCTTAGGAACCTTGGCACACTTGTCTCTAGAATTGGTCAACTGAGATAACCAGATATAACCTACACTTTCCTTTCAAGGGAATAACGGTATAAATATCAAATTTTCAATTTAGCTCAGCAAGGGAAATTCTACATCATCATCATGGAAGAAAAGGAAAGGTTGCTTTAGTTTTATTTCCACAACTTTGTGTTGTGACAATCACCTTCTTGCGAAGCCAACCCCTATGTAGGGTATGTGTAGCTTGTAACTTTAACATCTTGGAAAAGGCATGAAGAATTGAGGGCAGGGGAGGCTGAGAAGTAAATGGAGGAAGAATTGTCCACTCCACTTTGGGTCAAGGTAGAGGATCATAATCTAAGGACAACCATAACATCCGAGGACATTTTATCTAATGACCAGCAAGTAGCCTCTATTTTCAAATAAAGATAGGAAGTATCCATCTCACATTTTGAAGACATGATAAGGCTACTAGGAGATGAGGGTACTAGCTACTAAAGGAGGTTATTTTTGGAAATTGAGTTGTCATTAATGTCATCATGGGGAGTCCTCATTGATGGAATTGAATGAAGAGAGATAAATAACCCTTATTCATTTTGAGAGTGCAATGTCGATATACAACAATACAAGTGAAGACTTTAAAGCTGAAATATTTTTTTTTTCCATCAAAATGACTTTATTAATCCCACGCACTCATCCATCATTAAGTTATGACTAAAGGGTACTATATAGGTTTAGTCATGTTAACCATAATGGGGTATTGGGCACCATACTTAACTTCATTCACGTATATATCTAGGCATCCAAATATTCAGTGGTGCCCTAGTTTAAACAATTTATCCAATGAACTAGATTTTAAAATTTTGTCCTAGCTAGTAGGTGCATATCAATCAACAAATGGGTGGCAGTGATATGGATGAATTGTCCCAGATGACTTGGCACATGTGGGTAATTGTTGGGTCTTGAAAATGTCATTCATTTCCATTACACTTTCACTATTATGTCCATTATATCACCTCCATTTCACTACTATGTCACCACATTCATCCCACTTTCATTATCATTGGGCCACATTTATGTTTTTCCAATCTTTATTAATTCTAAGCCTTTTAAGTGAATTTGTGGTTAAAAATTAGGAAATAATGTGCATATGCTTATAAATAACAAATGGGTTGAGATTGTTGACATGTGTAGGTTGAAAGGAAGCTTCTAGAAGACCCTTATGTGGCACTTTAAGGCCAAATTCGAATTTGAGTGGAAAGAATCATGGGATCATGAGGATATGTGTCACATCTCCTAATTGTATTGTAACTCTAAGAAGACATGTGTCTTATCAGTTCCTATTTTGATTAGGACTCTGGAGGTAGAGGGAAAGATTCATTGACTCTCATTAATGAGATGGCTTCT